>LBNU01005831.1:0-15334 GCA_014162995.1 Artemisia annua | reverse complement strand
GTTTTAGAGGCAGCAATGAAAGCCCAAAATTTTAAGCAAAAGAATTTGTTGCTTCATGGACAATGGAGGTGGTTGGTAACTAAATTTGCTTCTTACTATGGGGTATCTGATGCATATACGAAGCTCAGGTGTGTTTCATCATTTCGAAATGTATATCCATACGAATATAATTAAGCATGGGCTATTTCATAATATAAATGTTTGTTGTTCAGATACTTATCATATGTCATGGATGTTGCGACACCAACAGCAGATTGTCTAAATGTGGTATATGACTTATTTTCACCAGTGATCATGAAAAGCAATGACACGTTGAGTTCCCAAGAGGTGAGAATTTCTAAGGATATGATTTAGAGGTGGTAATTTTGACCATTCACTTATGATTGAGTTGATTCAGGTTGGGTCAAATAAAAAATAGTTAAAAAGGGAACAGGTCAAACGGGTTGACTAGTGTTCTTACAACACAAATTTCTAAGGATTTGATTTAGATGTTGTAAATTCGACCAATTGACTTATGTATGAGCTGATTTGGGTTGGCTCAAATAAAGGAATGTAGCTGAAAAGGAAACAGGTCAAATGGGTCGAGAGTCGCCCAATGAATATTTTCAATGTAAACAACCCTGTCGTTATGTTTAAAGTTTTAAAATTATTATTTTTATAACATATTGTTTTTGTAACTATAATTTATGCATTCTTTTTATGTAAGAAAAATGGACAGAAACTGATAGCAGGCCAACTTGGCCTGGCCCGTTTTGACATGTGCCTAAAATGAACGGTTTCAACCCAAACCCATTTTGAATCGTTACCCCTGCCTGACCCACTCATCTTGCTGCCTCTAGTTTTTATTTAAGACTGTAAGAATTCCATCCTAAATAAGTAGTTAAGTCCATAAAAATATTGATGTTTCTACTTATTAATCTGAGATTATGCCATTTTGCATAACGACATGGTGATATAATTGCTGCTTCGTTCTTCCAGAATCGCATGCTGGGGTTGCTTTCCGATCAAATTGAAGAAACAATTGCATTAGTTTTTGAGAATTATAAATCACTTGATGAAAATTCACCCTCCGGATTAACAGATACACCTACAAAATCTGGATCCATATCTCCTGCTTTAAAACCTGCATTAAAGTTGTACTCTCTTTTGCACGACATCCAGTCACCGGAAGCACAAATGCAGTTATGCAAATATTTTCAGGTATTAAACTGTATAAATTTTGAATTTTTAATTTCAATCAACCTCTTGTTTGCATCTTCTAAAGATCATAATTCTTCCAGACTGCAGTAAGAAAGATTCTTGGTAGACACTTGACAGAAACCAAAGAGTTTGTTTCCGGTAGCGGCGAAAAGTCAACAGCTGACCAGAGTTCTTATACAACTGGTTATCAGAAAATGAAGTCGCTTTGTATAAATATCAGAAACGAAATTGTTAGTGATAGAGAAATAAACAATAAGAATGTGCTTCCTACGTAAGTGATCTTTTTAGTCTAAATTCAGTTTGTATACTTAAGTTATTATTACTGATAAGTGATAACTAATCGACTTCCAACTTTTTGTTGCTTTTTTGTAGATTTGTAGACCTTCCAAATCTTTCTACAGCTCTATATAGTTTTGAGCTTTGCAATAGAATGCGTAGTTTTCTAGTTGCATGCCCACCTATTAGCCTCTCACCTGCTGTCACAGAGCTAATTATCACAACTTGTGATTTTCAGAAGGATCTGGCTTACTGGAATATTAGGTAAATGCTCCTTCTTTCATATGTTAATAAATTTCTTAATGCTCTAAAAGTGTTAATTGTGAATACTGTTTATAAAATGACGCAGTCCTGTCAAAGGTGGCGTTGATGCCAAAGCATTGTTCGACATGTACATAACAAAAAGGATTCACGACAAGCACCTTGAATTGCTTGAATCCTGCAAGCTTTATAAGGTATGTATTTCTATACTACGATTTTAAATAAGTGCATAAGTGTTGGCTTGATCCAGTTCTTTTCTAATCAATAATTAGAAAGTCCTTTATGATCATAAGAATTATACTTGTATGGTTTCTATAATAATTTAGCTATTTGAAATAAATGATGCAAGAGGTTTAGGCATTAGAAATAAATTTTGGGCAACTTTTGACTCGTTTGACCCATAGAGATACTTGAATTTACCCAATCATAAGCAAATGGGTTAAAACTGACCTATAGTTTTAGATAACATTGCTTAGTTATATACAGTAGTACTTAAGTCAAGTTTGCCACTTTTCATATTTTGCTAACCAATATTTGCACCTTGCCAAATGACTACTATGTCCTCCAGATGAGGTTACAGAGTGGTGGACAACAACATTCTGCACCTGTTTTTGTTGACGATATGTACAAGCAGTTAAGGGAAACCTTGGGTGAATTTCAAGTCATCATTTCTCATTGGCCTGAATATACTCTGGCATTGGAAAAGGTATTTATCATAAACAGTTTCAGATTTGTGGAATTTTATATCTGGTTCTTATTGTTTTTTAATTGCTGCTTATAGGTTATAGCAGACACTGAAAGGGTAATGATGGAAACTCTTGAGAAACAATATAGTGAATTCTTATCAACATTGAAGGAGAACACAATGCCGGTTAAAGCAGTACAATATGTTCAAAAAATTGCCAAAGGAAACTTATTACCTTACAGTTTTCCGGAGGAGGTTAGATGTTCTCCCATATAGTCAAAAAAATAATTATCGTATATAGGCTTATGTTCCTAGTGAATAATAGAATTTAATTTTTATATACTATTTTATTTTTTTGTTCTTCAGTTAGGAACTCTTTTCAACCTGATGAAGAAGATGCTTGATGTGCTACAGCCTGAATTAGAAAGGCAGTTCAAGTCACACAACTTGTGTGTTTCGGAGAGTGAAAATGCAGTTCCAGGAGAACTTCTTAGTGAAGTGACTGTAATGCTCAGAACTAAATTTCGAAATAATATGCAAGGAGCTGTAGAGAAATTTGCAGGAAATGTAAGTTCATTTAGAAAGTTTCCTATAAATGTCTACTTTTGCTATCAATAAAAAGTAATAATAAAGTTGAACTTTAAATTAATCACAATCGGTGATTGGCGAGGTTTTAAGAGTTTTATATTTTGTATATAGACAAAGCTGCAAAACGCTACAAACTTAAAGAAGGTAATCCAAGAAGCAAAGGAGGGTGTTAGTGAATCCGATATAAGGAATAGGATGCAGCCTTTAAAGGATCTCCTGACAAAGATAATTGGTGATCTCCATGGTTCTCTTGAAGTTCAAGTCTTCATAAGCTTTTGTCGAGCTTTATGGGATCGAATGGGACAGGTGACATAGATAAACTCCATGTTGTCTTATATTTTTTCCTCTCAGTTTTTCTAATATATACTTTTTGTATTATGAAACAGGATGTGTTGAAGGTATTGGCAAATAGGAAAGAGAACTCGTCTTATAAATCGTCTCGACTTGCAATCTCTGTATGTCACAATTCTTTCATATCACACTTGAAATCTTTATATTTATCAATAAATATCAGTAGAGGTGTTCTTTTGGATCCGGTTACTTACGAACGGGTCAATTTGTGTTATACTAAATCTCAAACGGGTCAAATAGGCCCAATATAACATACTAGTTTACAGGGCAACTAGCCAAACAGGTTGAAAGTTGACCAAAGTGAGTTTTGAAGGCATATAAAGATATAGATTATTATTGTAATATCATTTTTTTAGTCATATTTAATGCAATGATCGTTTATTAAATTTAGGCTAACAGTGTTTTCTTGGCTAAAGTTTAATAAGCATTTGCTTGGCAGGTTTTAAACGAAACGTTTATATCAGAAATGCAAGCATTGGCTGGACGTAAACTAGAGGATAAAGACGTGGAGGCGCCCAGGTCAATTGTAGAGGTGCGGTCGATCCTGTGCAAATGAGAATGGATATAACTGGTCTCTACTTGTGGTTTTACACCCCCATTCATGAAACAGAACAGAGTAAACCTCATTTTTTGGGATATGACTGTAATTCATTGATCGTGGTATAGAAGTCATGTTTTAGGCTGTAGAAATTAAGAGCGTAGTGTATATATAGATATTGAAGCATCTCTAGTTCAGAGGTGAGCTTCAAGTGGTTAGCTATGGGGTTGCAGCTGATGAAATGATCATTTCATATTTTCGCTTGGATTCCGAGAACTGGACATAGGAAATCTGGACACTATCATTATTCATTAGTAATCTTAACAATATTCTGCTAAGTATCGATTAAAAACATTTTTGGATACTAAATATGAACCGTTGAGATGAACAGGATGTTGCAAAGGTAGTTCACCTAAACAGTTTGGAAATGGAAGTGCACTTTTAACAACAGTCGAAAGAAGTTGAAGGTATATGCTTCTTATCAAATATTTCAATTATTTTAGTTACAGTTATTAAGAAACAGTCGCTAAATGAAAGAATAAGTAAAGTGGTATGTGCTATACTGCTATTACATTCTCTAGAAATCCTTAAGCAACTTTCGGACTTGCTCGAGTGTGACAAAGAGCACAATAGTAAATGGTCCCTGTCTTGATATAGTAGGAATGAACCCCTTATAAAGTGCCATCGGTCCTTCCGCTTTAACAGTTCTCACGGCGCAATCTACTGAACCCGTGTATGGTGGAGGCTTTCCGGCCTCTACCTTCATATTCATTACACGTGTCTTGATCACATCTATAGGGTTTGTTACAACCGATGCAACAAACCCTGCACCAAAACTCGCGGTCACGTGTGTCTCTAACCCATCTTTCATCAAACCCTTGTCTAATAACGTCTCCTTAAATTGATCATATGATGCAAGCTGTGATGCTGTAACCAGCATTGCACGGTTCACTGTAAGCATTGAGCCTCGCCATAGGCTACCAACCCCTTCATTTTTCGTCATTTGTCCTATAGCGTCCACCACACTCTTGTAGTTACGTCGTTGTGCAGCCGGGACACGCCCATCGGCTTGCATGCGTACCATTGCCACGTCTGCAGGGTTACCCACAGCCGCACCTATCCCTCCCGCGATCAATCCAGCACTTATTTTTTGCCATAATGGAATGATCCCGGTGTTAGGATCGGTCCATTTTGTTTTCATCATGTCATATAGACCCATGCGTGTCGTGGAATATAGTATTTGTCGTAACATGGTGGCAGACACGCCCGAGAAAAGGGCGTGAAAGCCATCATGTTTTATGATTTGCATCCCGACGGTAATGGGACCAACACGTGGAGGTTTGCCGATTGCAGCTCCTATTGGGTGATTCTCCCCTTGGAGCTGCATTCGAACCTTAATAAGATCAAGCGGGTGGGTGGAACATCCCGCGATTATCGATGCTATACCACCTTCTACGAATCCTTTCAATGCCATTGATTTGGATGAAATTTTCGTATGGAGAAATATATTATGTAGTTTTATGTGATCGTGGTGAGAGTGCATGTGCTAAAATGCCAATACTCAACAAGATGAATGGAATCATGCTTTTGGGGAAAACAGTGAGTAATAGCAAAGGTTGGAATGTTAGCATCATTTAAAGAAATATTTCCTTTTGTATCACATACATGTACGTTTAAATTAAATATGGACGAAAAACATTAAGAAAACACTAAAAATTTCCTTACTTGTAAGAAATTTAATTATTGGATACTAATTATTAATATAATTCTTAACATGAAAATTGAAAAGTGGCCTTAAGATTTTAAGCCACTATAAGTCTATAACATGTTTATTGATATATGTGTCAATGAACGAAGGTAGCTTTAACCAAACGTTTTTGATATGCATTAGTTGTACATTGTTATCTTGTTTGTGACAATAAGTTTAAAGAAAATAAATAAATAACTAGAAGGGTGCCCGCGCGATGCGAGGGCGGATACCATATAGTTCTCAAAAGTCAAAATTTAAACCGACCATAACTCCATTCATATATTCATATAGTTGGGGGGTTTGATTCTTTTGGTAGTGAAGAGGAGGGAGGTGGGGTGGTGGAAAGTGGTTGTTGGGGTGGTTATAAATTGTTAGGGTGGTTGTTGGAGGTGGTTGTTGGGGTTGTTAGAAAAGTCACAAATTGCTTTATAATATAGTTTAGAAGTAAGAAAAAAGTATGAATTTTAAGAAAAAAAGTTTGTTAGAATAGTCTCAAATACATTATATAGTAGTATGGATACTGTTTGTTTATATGATTCAAGGCAAACCTATTAAAAGAGTTTTTTAAGTAACCATTGTAAGTTAAAAAGTTAATTAAGAAAATACGTACTCTTAAAAATATTTAACATAATATATAATTATTTCCTTTTTCATTATGAAAAAGCATAAAAGCCCATAACAGTCCTTTTAGCAGCCATCGTCTTCCATTCGCATAGACATATATCATCATCTCGTTCATCCTGGTAATCGCAGACTCTTTGATGTACGCATGGTTCTGGCGTGTCATCACCCGAGGGAATATTATATCCTTCGATCTCTTGATGATTGAGAGTTTGAGATGTCAACACAATTCAGGCATATCGCCTAGACTAACATGGTAAAAATTAGGCTGCAACCATCACAACCAATACTATCAATGAAACCAATATCATAACTAACTAGTGAGCAGTATGAAAACCATGCATTGACATCTTAAAGTTCACACGTATGCATGTATCCTACATTCGTAACTTGTATTGATTGTGCAAATGCATAGTAAATACCCGTTAACGAAGTCAATGGACGTACTTTAAATGACATCGTTAATCGAAATATTATGTTTCAATTCTTTGGCTCGTTATCAGTTTATTTTCAGTGATTGAGTCGGACGTAAGAGAAGAGGACAACTAGCAGATGAAGACGATGGCTGAGTATTCATGAATTAGTTTATTATTCTTTTGATATTTGATAAAAAAAAAGGTATACCGAATTAAAGACAATGGAAAGTTGAAAATGATGGAAACGATGGTTGGCTAAAAAAACTCAGATTTCATTAGAGTTTTTGAATTAATAATAATAATAATAATAATAATAATAATAATTAAATATTTTATTAAATACTTTTAGAAATACATATTTTGTTAAATACTTTTTGAAAGTATTACGGTGACCCAAATAATACATAGTCCGTATAAGTTAAGAATCTCGATCAACATACGAAATCTATCAATATAATTTGATTTATCTAAGGGTGATATGTAATATTAAAAGCATGGGTCTCAAATCTAGGCCTGAAGGAAAATATTGATATGAATCAACGAATGTAAAGGGCTGATTGGCTTGATTGAAAAGAACGTGCAACATTGACAACAAGCCGAAAAAAATACAACATAGGGAGTAGACGTCAGACGTAATGTAAATAAATATTCTTTTCGCCTCAAAACAAATGTCTACTTTCAAATCCCACAAAACCTTATGAAATCACACTAAGGAGGTGTTTCTTTTTTTCCTTAGCTAAAGGACTATGTAGGTCCTACGTGGGCCCATGTCTCTTAATCCCTCTATATGGGGAGAGGGACTTATTTTATGGCTTGTGGATATAGAAGGATTAGTGGAAATTTGTGGGCTCCACATAGAAAAGAAACATTATTAAATGTTTATGTGGACCCAAGTGGTCCCTATCCCTTAGCTAAGGGAAAAAATAAACACACCCTAACTGCATTATTCACCAATCAAACATCATTACTACCCACTAAACTCTGTTTTGATTGGTTGAAAAATAAAGTGGACATTTGTTTAAGACATTTAAAGTAGAAATATTAACATTTAGTTTGAAATAGATGTAGTAATGCGATACATATGTATATGAAATAACTAAATACATGTGTTAACATACATATAAATAATGCAAATAACTAAATACATGTGTTAACATACATATAAATAATGCAATCCATATACGGAGGAAGCCGACATGACCTTGATGTGTCGTCTTAACCGCACGAGAGTACCACTCGGACTCGGTGCGCTCCCCACTCGACTTAAATGGCCCTAATGGGACTTGAACCATGTACCTCCTGTCATATGTGCGTTGCTTGTGTTTCCTGTTGGCCTTCCTGCAGTACCACTCCCTTTACCTTTCCACATGCGATGAAGCTTCCAACTAAGTTTCAACATTAACCTTCCCACCATCTAATCTAGAGGTGGCAATTTAAGACCCATGTGTAAAAGTTGGGTCAAGTTGGGTAAATATTTTCAATGGGATGGGTTTAGTTGGGTATTGTTAAATAATTTAGATTGGTCAAGATGGGTTTAGTAATTTTAATTAATAAATACTGATGGGTCTAGTTGGGTCAAATAATACAACCACATGGGTCTAAGTTGGGTATTTTACTAAAATTCTAAAAAAACACTCCTAGTTTTCTTCCGTTTTTTACGTTTTCGTCCGTATTTTACGTTTCCGTCAGTTTTTTACGTTTTCGACTCTTTTTTAAGTTTTCGTCAGTTCTTTTACGTTTTCATCCGTTTTTTTACGTTTTCGTTTGTTCTTTTACGTTTTCGACATATTTTTACGTTTTCGACATATTTTTACGTTTTCGTCAGTTTTTTACGTTTTCGACCGTTTTTTTACGTTTTCGTCCGTTATTTTACGTTTTCGTCCATTTTTTACGTTTTCGTCAGCTTTTTTACGCTTTCGTCAGTTTTTTTACGTTTTCGGCCGGTTTTATACGTTTTTGTCAGTTTTTTACGTTTTCGACCGTTTTTTACGTTTTCGTCCCATTTTTTACGTTTTCGACTGGTTTTTTACGATTTCGTCCGATTTTTTACGTTTTCGTCAGTTTTTTTACGTTTTCGTCAGTTTTTTTACGTTTTCGTTAGTTTTTTTTACGTTCTCGACCGTTTTTTTAAGTTTTCGTTCAGTTTTTTACGTTTTTGTCAGTTTTTTTACGTTTTCGTCAGTTTTTTACGTTTTCGACCGTTTTTTTACGTTTTCGTCCGTTATTTTACGTTTTCGTCCATTTTTTACGTTTTCGTCAGCTTTTTTACGCTTTCGTCAGTTTTTTTACGTTTTCGGCCGGTTTTATACGTTTTTGTCAGTTTTTTACGTTTTCGACCGTTTTTTACGTTTTCGTCCCATTTTTTACGTTTTCGACTGGTTTTTTACGATTTCGTCCGATTTTTTACGTTTTCGTCAGTTTTTTTACGTTTTCGTCAGTTTTTTTACGTTTTCGTTAGTTTTTTTTACGTTCTCGACCGTTTTTTTAAGTTTTCGTTCAGTTTTTTACGTTTTTGTCAGTTTTTTTACGTTTTCGTCAGTTTTTTACGTTTTCNAAACGTAATAAACAAAAAAAAACGTAAAAAACCAATGAGAACATATAAAAAACCCATCCTTCCATGTGACCCATCTAAACCCATACCCATATAGACTCAAACCCATCTAGACCCATCTTTATAAGTGACCCATCTAAACTCATACCCATCAAGACCCATACCCATCTAAGACCCAAGACCCAACCCAACCCGACCCAACCATTTTGCCACCTCTAATCTAATCGTTATACCTCTTTGATTAATGCATGCAAATCATTTTTCATCCAACAATAGGCTCCGTTGAATTGTAAAAACAAGAGTTATTATAGGGTATGTTTGGCAAAACTAGCTGTAAGCTGTATGCTATAAGCTGTTAACTGTAAGCTGTAAGCTGTAAACTGCAAAGCTGTTAACGTGAGCTACAAGCTGTATCTTTTTTTCAATAAAAGTGTTTGGTAAGTTAGCTGTTAAATATAATTTTAATATGTAAAATGACAGAAAAGGACATATTTATAATCCTAAATAAATGTTTGGAGGGTATATCAGTAATTTAAAGTTTTAACAGCTCTAAGATGTTTTAAAAGCTTCATGAATCAGCTTTTCGTTTATGAGCTATTTGTTTGAAATAAAAGCTTGAAGTTAATGTATCCAAACGGAGCTACTTATTTTAGAGGAGATTATTTTTGTGACAAAAAACTAACAGCTCCTCAAAAAGCTCCTGCCAAACAGGCCCTATGTAGAAAGTTTTTCCAAAACTTGAAAACCATACACATGTTTAAATCAATTTTTTTTTTTTTTAAATATAGAAAACGCCTTTCCTAATTTAAAACTAACCTATATAAAAATGGAGATGATTTGCACACTCTCATTATTTATTTGCACACTCCATCTTGTGCAATAACCAGTTATACATTTATTATATTTTGCTTCTTCAGATTATACAACAGAGTGTGCAAATAAAAATGAATAATGTCTCAATCACCTCTCATATAAAAGTGATATTTACACTTATCTATATTTTTCTTTAAGCCTTTTTACTTCCTTTTTTTTTTTTTTTTTTTTTTTTTTTTTTTTTTTTTTTNTTGTAAAATTTGTAATATCTTTATAAGAAAGGATCCTTATCTTTTTCTTTGCAAAATCTACATTAAATAGTAGTTTTTTTCATCAAAGAAACGCAATCTAACTGATTTTCTTACTCCTGTCCAAGAATAAATAAAGACGGAGACAACATGGGGGCTAGAGGGTGCTCAACCCCCTCCAAACCCCCACTAGGCTGGCCTAATTACTACTGTATAAATTACTCGGTCTATTTTAAATTTTGGAATGAAAAATTGCATTTCGCCCTCTCTATTCATATAAGTGTCCACAAAGAATACCGGCCCAATCTATTGACCCGACCCGACCCGCAACACCAAAATCCGTTCAAAAAACCAAACACAAGGCGGGAATATAAAAAGCGCCACAGATATTTTTTCAATTCACAAACACCAACAAACCATCACACACACAAACTCTCTCAATTCTCAGCTCCATGGCACACATCTGCGTATGCACAAGGTTCAGACCTCTAAATTCAAAAATAGACGATGAATCTATCTGCATTTCACGCTCAGATTCACAATCATTCACTCTCAAGGTTCTCTCATTTCATTCACACTTACGTCTTTTTCGCATCGTAAATTACGCAATTAATTAATTAACTAATTCTCATTTTTTCTATAACAGGATGAGAAAGATGAACAGTACGTGTTTAGTTTCGATAAGGTGTTTTACGAAGATTCTGAACAAGCTGACGTTTACGAGTTTCTAGCGCGTCCGATTGTTAGAGGTATAATCAGCTCCTTCGCCTGTTTAATTCATCAATTTTGACCTAATTTTACTGTATAACTGTTTTTAGGTTAAATGTGTTGATCACTGATCTGTTTTGACCTAATTATGCTGTAAATTGTAGAATTATTGATTAATTTGCTGTAAACGTCATGTTTTAGATTAGATGTGCTGATTTGTGCCGTTTAGCGATCTATTTTGACTATTTTAGTGTGTTTTTGGATAATTATTGCGGTGAATATCATGTTTAGGTTAACATGTTGATTTGTGTGTTTTCGTGATCTGTTTTGAACTAATTTTACTGTTGTTTGTTTGATTATTGCTTAATTTGCGACGAATATCATAATTTTGGTTAATGTGCTGGTTTGTGTGTTTTACTGATCTATTTTGCCCTAATTTTACTGTGCTTTTGTTTAGTTGTGATTTAAGTTACGGTAAATATCATATTTAGGATAGTGCGTTGATTTTTGTGTATTAGTGAGATATTTTGACTTAATTTTAGTGTATTCTTGTTTACTCACATTTTAGGTCAAATCTGTTAACTACTGTTAGTTTTGGCGCTACTTTTACTGTATTTGTGTTTAGTTATTGTTTAAGTTTTGGTAAATATCGTGTTTCAGGTTAATCTGATGATTTATGTGTTTTACTGATCTATTTTGCGTAATTTCACTGTTTTGTGTGTGTAACTAAGCTTTAATTTACGGCAAATATCGTGTTTTATGTTAGTATGTTGATCTGCGTGTTTTAGTGATCGATTTTGCTTATTTTACTGTATTTTTGTAGAAATGCTTAATTTACGGTAAACATCGCGTGTTTAGGTTATGATGTGCTGGTTTGTGTGATTTAGAGAACTAATTTGCCTTAATGTTACTGTAATTCTGTAGAATTATTGTTCAATTTATGGTAAATGGCGTATATTAGGTAGACTGTTGATCTATGTGTTTAAGTGATCTGTTTTGCCTAAATTTTAGCGTACATGCTGATAGCTTCTTTAAGCTTGTGTAAATTGGAGCTTAATGAAGATGTTACACGTAGAACAACTTACTCATATTTCTAGTCTTAGGTTTTGCTTATAGCATGTATATGTAGAAGATATCTGATATTGTGGAATGTAACTTGTCGTTTGAATGTGTAAGAGTGATATTTGAGTTTTAATTCTCGGTTTGAATGTTGATTTGTATGTGACAGATGCTGTTGATTCGATTAATGGCACGATCATCACATATGGACAGGTATGTAAAGGAACTAGTATTATCACTTAGTTTATGTACACAACTGTTTTAATAGGTGGATAACATTTACAAATCGGAACCTGGAGTATCGACAGTTTGAGATTTATGATAATTTTGATGTGTGAGTTTTTGCTATTATCGTTGGCGAGAGACTGATATGTAGATTCTTATAACTAGTGTTATATGTTTGGGCATCCCTTTTCGCTAGTTATGATTAGCTGAAAATGTGTATGCTCTTGAATAAAACATGTCTCGTCATTCAAGTAGCTTTGAAAGAGATCTCAATAGTTGTAGGATCTAACTGATGATTTCTCATATGTACTTCGACAGACGGGAGCAGGGAAGACCTATACCATGGAGGTGATGTTATAGTAAAATACTGTTTTAAAAACGCTTGTTTCAAACGAAGTCCTTAATTGACTTTCTTTTACCAGGGAGGCAACATTCTGGAAACTGACGACCGCAAGAAAGGATTACTACCAAGAGTTGTAGATGAACTCTTTGAGGCTATAAACCTTTGTGGTGACACGACAACTTACAAAATCAAACTGTCTATGGTATATAACTTCTAATGATGCCACATGGATTAGAATTTGTGAAGTATTTTCAAGAAATTTACTAATGCAACCTACATTGTGTGACATGTGCAGGTCGAGATTTACATGGAGAGAGTAAGGTCAGTGACTGCCAACTTATCATATCTCTTGTGTGTTCTCACAAAAACATACAAGTCCTACTTGTAATGCGCATGTGTTTTGTAATCGAAGAACATCACTTATGTTCAACTGTATATTGTTATCACAATTCACAATTTGGAGTGTTTCTTGCAGGGACCTTTTTGATTTATCAAAGGACAATATACAGATCAAAGAGCAAAAAGGACACGGGATCTTGTTGTCAGGAGTAACAGAAGTAAGTTTAAGTTTCTTTCATATGGATTCCTTTCAGTTTACTCAGTTTTTCATATCTGAGCTAATAAGTCTGCTAAGAAATCCTAGTTTTCTTAACAAGCTTGTAGAATAGAATGTGCCTCTTATGCATAATAGAATATGGTTTGAGCTTTCCACTATAATGTATATTCCAAATCGAGAGTATTCTGATGATGGAAACGAGTAATGGACTTATTTTTCTTTACTTTGCATTCTCATACTTCTCAGTGATACATTTTCATTTGTTCGACTTTAGTGTTCCTAACATCTAGTAACCCATATTATCACCATTTGGAACTGAAACCTTTTTTGCCTGGAAATACATGCACTCGATACTTATATAAACATGTATTTCTCTTTTAAACAGAATTTACCTTTTTATTGCTAAAACTGTCGGATTAGAACGGTTAAGGTTAGAAGTGGTACCTCAAGAGTTGGAAACCTGTAGTATGCAATGTAAAACCCAACAAAGAAGAATCAAGGGTATATTCAACCAAAAACGCCCAATCTCAAAGTAGAATAGAAGACCAGGGGTTTAAACCACCCCAAATTAGCAAACTTAGAGAACCTTTTTTAGATCAATTTCACTATTAAAACAATTCTGTTAAATGACAAGGCTGTTGAGCATTTCAAGTAGAGGAAATACCCCTGATGACAATTATAGAACTGATCCATAGAAGAGTTCATTGAGAACAGTGTTTCAAGATGCAACTGTTTAGATGATAACTGACCTACCATTTTACAGATGTTGATATCGGATGGTGAAGAAGCTTTAAAGTTCCTATCAGTAAGATCAGAATCTTTTATAGTTTTTCTTGTTTAAATGTTACCCTTCGTATGAATACTAATTGTTAAACAATTCTGCTTCTTAACATTGCTAACACAGAGCGGGATAGCAAACAGAGCAGTTGGAGAGACTCGTATTTCTCTATCTCTTTCTCTCTGTCACTCCCTGACCCTGTCCATGTTCATGTATTATGTTGCATTATAAATGGTACTTGTTTGATGGACTTGCTAGAAATGAACATGGCAAGCAGTAGAAGTCATTGCATCTACATATTTACTGTTCAGAAAGAGTTAACAAATGAGAAGAGGTATCATATTTCCTTCGGTTATATACAGTTTACCAGAATTATATATATGTCTCAAATTACTACCATGTAACTATGAACAGGATGAGCACTGGAAAGCTTGTTCTTGTAGACTTGGCAGGATCTGAGAAGGTTGAGAAGACAGGTGCTGAGGGGAGAGTTCTTGAAGAAGCCAAAACCATTAACAAATCACTTTCTGCACTTGGAAATGTGATTAATGCTCTGACTTCCAGTCCACATGGAAAAGCAAATCACATCCCCTATCGTGATTCGAAGCTTACTCGAATCCTACAGGATGCTCTTGTTAGTACAATTCTTTGAGCTTCATCCCATTATGCTTAAAAACCTTAATGACTATTTCGGTTGAATGGCCACATTCGACTCATTACTAATGAATGGGTCGATTTCAGTTGTATTAAATCTCTACAGAGTGGCGGATAAATGAAAAAGATTAACTTGTAAAGGAAACTGATCAGATGTGTCAAAAGGGTTTAATGCATCAAACCTCTTTATTAGTTTATGAAATAAAATTGGTTTATTATTGAAACAATATAATTTACAGTAATCATATTTGACACACTGAGTTCATGAATTTCAGGCAGAAAGTATTTCATGTCAACCAACCCGTTACGACACGTGCAAAATTACTGGGTTTGACCCGTTATACTGTCTCCCCGACCAGCAGATTTTTCCACATCTAATATCTTTCTTTTTTTTCCCATATAGGGAGGAAGCTCCCACACTGCATTACTTTGCTGTTGCTCTCCAAGTCTTTGTAATTCATCAGAGAGTCTATCCACCCTACGCTTTGGAGCAAGGTCTATTTCAAACTTTGTGATATTCATCTAGATTTGCATATGATGATAATGAATTGGCTGCTCAACTTTTAATATCTGGCAGAGCTAAGCATATAAAGGCATCATTGCGTGTTAGTTGCAAGGAAGACATGAGTGACAAGAACCAGGAGACATCATTATCTCCGAATGATATGAAGCTGAAAGTTTTTGACCCACACCAGAGAATCCTAAAAAAGGTT
>LBNU01005829.1:134174-160693 GCA_014162995.1 Artemisia annua | reverse complement strand
ATATGATAAACTCATATAAGCCCATAGGTCTCAAAATAAGCAAGAAAATTAGAGCTTGTGTAACATAAGCCAAAATGAAATAAGCTAATAAGCCCACATATAAGCTTAAACAAACAGACTTCGGCTTATATAAGTTTATTATGATAGGGTATAATAAACTTTTATAAGCCCACAAATCTCAACATAAGCCGGAAAATTGAGGCTTATGAAATATAAGCCGAAATCAAATAAGCCCACATATAAGCTTAAACAAACACCCCCTTACAAGTACTGTTATGGTACAAAGCGTGATGATTTTTTTTTTTATTTGAGAAAGAGTAGTTGAGTTAATTTGAAATAATCTTTGTTTAGTTTCTAGTGGTGGTCGGTAATCATAGAGGACAAGTATATATGGACATAATGTGGCATGCTAGTTTTGCGTGAACGAATTTATGTTCTACATGTGATGCTGTTATAAGATGGTTATTATTCCTTCTCGTTTTGGAGGTATCTTGGTTTTACTATGGTGTGTTAAGTTCTACTAGAGTTTGGTAATATTTGTAACTTAACAATTATTTGAGGTTCACATGTTCCTTCTGTTTACTTAGTATTCTTTATGGTGATCATGGATATTGTTTTACGTATCAGTTATATGTCCGATAATTTAGCAAGTTAGCATTTTATTTTAAAATAGTCCGTGCTGTTTTATTGGACATATATTGATCTTTGAATACTTATTCTTGATAGTTTTGTTTTTGATTTTGCATTTGTTTTGTTCATCTCTTCTTTACAAGAGCAATGACTCCTGATTTGAGCTTCGTGAACGTGTTCGTTACAGCACTGACCAAGCAGCCCTTTTTAGCATGTTTTTCTTTTATCTTGATTCTTGAGCCATCCTCTTGCTGCATTTAGTTCAGTTAATCTTCTTTAACCAAGGTCAAGGTTCTCTTGCAGAATTGATTTGTAGATTTTATGTATAATTTAGAGTGAGGGACACGTGTCACACTATGAATGGCTTTCTACACTTTTTAATTTTAATCACTTTCTAAAGGATCGGATTTCATATTCACAAGGCTATAATTGTAATGCCTTTCTCAATAAATGACTCATATAGATGTGCAGCCCACATAGTCACACATAGGGCTGAGCATCGGGTCGGAACCGACCCGAACCGAAAAACCAAGAACCGAATTTCATGGAAAACCGGAACCGAAACCGAACCGACGGGCCGTCGGGTCGGTTCGGTTTTCGTCGGTTCGGTTCGGTTTTGTCGGTCTACGTGTATTTTGGCATGTTTTTTTGTCGGTTTTGGGCCGAACCGAACCGACCCGAAACCGAATTTTATGAAAGACCGGAACCGAAACCGAACCGACCGCCCGTCGGTCCGGTTCGGTTTTCGTCGGTTCGGTCGGTTTCGTCGGTCCGGTTCGGTTTTGAACCTTCGGTGCTCAGCCCTAGTCACACACTCTCTTAGCTTAAAATGAATAAAAAAAATAATAAAAAAAATAAATAATAAATAATAAATAAAAAATTAAAAATTAAAAAAAAAAAAAAAAAAAAAAAAAAAAAAAAAAAAAAAAAAAAAAAAAAAAAAAAAAAAAAAAAAAAAAAAAAAAAAAAAAAAAAAAAGCCCACCAAACCACCAAGTTTGATAGAGTGTATGGTTGACTATTTGAAATCATTATATTAGTCCGAGTGAGTGTGGTAATGTGGTTAAACCCCAGTTCCCCCAAACACCCCCAAATTTCAACGTTTTCTTTCCCGCGCTTAAAAAATTGGGGCAAAATGACGTCATCACAACCTCAACAACCATCACAAACCACTGCAACAACCACCACCGCCACCGGTAGCTCCGACGAACAGCTAAAACTGGCAGTAGCAATGGCTCTTCTTCGGTCCAAACTCATCAACAGTAAACCTTCAGATCAATCACCTTCTTCAACCTCCAATTCAAACGCTATCAAATGGAAACGAAAGGTATACACCAATTAAATTTATATAAAAATAATTGTATAAAATGAGTTTATTATTATTAATTTGTGATTTGTAATAATAAACAGGCGAAAGAGCGTAAACTGGAGATTATTAGACTTCAACACGATCTCCTCCAATTTCAAGGTATAATATATCTATCTATCTACTTGTGTTTGTTATATGGACTTTATGTATGTTGTAAGTAATCAGCCTAGTCGCGTAGTAATTGGATTCGAATTTGATCAAACTGATGTTTTTGCATATTCGGCTCAACTCGTCTCAGTTTTTGACGTTGTACCAAGTAATCAGCCATGTATTTGAGTTTTTATATATGAATTTCGAAAGTATATGATTCACGTGTTCATATGACTATAGAATTGTTAATAGGACCTTAGAAGGATTAATATACTTGGAGGTTACTCAATGTTGCGTATTTGTTGACAAAACAGTGCATTTAGATCACTTCGAGTTATAAACAAGTAGTATACATAATTAAACATGACCTTTAGGCTTTAGGTTACTTAACTTCATAAAAATTAGACGTTTAGGTCACTTGATTTTGCACTGAATTTTTTGAAAAGTGATCTAAGTTTAACCTAAGTGAACAGAATTGTAAAGTTTAGTAAACTCCGTGTGCATTCACTCTTATATGTATGAAAACTTCATATGACCATAGAATTGGTCATATTAAGTTAGAAATATATTTCAAAACATTAACACAGTCGTTCAAATACTTCTAACCGAGTTTCAACCGAATTGACCGAGTTTTGAGCGACTAGATTGAGTTTTAACCAAAATGACTTTTTGGCGGATTCGGCTCAACTCGCCTCGGTTAATGACACTGTAGCGAGTAATCTTACTTGGCCTTGTAATCTGGCTTTACAACAACTGGTTGTAGCTAATTGGATGTGATTGTGTAATTTGTTATGCAGATGGAATGCATAATGAGATGTTGACAGGAGGTGCTTCGTGTAAATGCTATTTTTTCGATAATTTAGGGGAATTGAGACCTAATGATGACATATCAGGAGGAGATGGTGGTAGATTTACAGATGTGTTACGCCGTAGATTCCTCAGACAAGGTTTTGTAAATTTGTAAACTGTTATTGGTATTGTGTGTCTGTATTATACTCGAATTTTTTAATAAGATATATTGGTTGTGCAGTGAGATTGAAAGAAAGAAGGAAAAGGAGAAGTGAAGGTTCAACGCGACGTTTGTACTTGTCTGGTATGGATTAGTATGAGTGTTATTAAGCGAAAATGTTTATATTATAGGAATTTTGTATGCTAATGAACTCACAGTTATAAGTAGTGGTCATTTATTTGTGTGTGCTGATTGTATTGGTAGAGAATAACGATGAGGTGACTGAGCAGCTTAGGGCATCGGTTGATTTTCTTGTGGACTTGTGTGATAATATATCTAATGTAAGAGTTTGTTTGACATTTAATAACTTTCGTTCACTCTGTCCTTCAGTCTACTAATCTACTGAGTGTGTGAGCCTAGTCTTACGTTTTAACGATAAAAGTATGTTTGTGTTAATGTTGCAGCCAGATGACGCTAATTTTGCAAATTGGTCACACCAAGCTGTAGACTTCATTTTAGGTATATATTTCTCATTTCATTTGAAGTATGTCTCTGTGTGTTTGTATTGTATGGTTGTTTTGACATGATATAGTTGATATGAGGATTGATTGTAGTGCTGTACTTGATCAACCTGTAATCCTGTATCAATATTTTGATTGAACTTGTAATGCTAGTGTAATTATATAGCCGTATCATAAACATCTTGAATACTAAAAGTATATCCAAAGCATCAGTTAGAATAAACTAATATTTGTAAATTGTGGCATATGGTTATGGGCAAAGCAACAAAACAAGTATGCCTTTTTATCACATGATTTTTGAAATAGGTCGCTGTTTCTGAGCCCCTGCCTTGTTCCATTTAGACTTTAGAGTATATGATATATTCTTACGGTTTTGCTGTTTGTCCTATCCTGAAGATTCAACCAAGAGTATCTTCTCCAAGGGAAACATTACTGAACAAGTCGAAGGGATCATTGGCAGCTTGTCACTGCGTCTAGTTAGAAAAATGTGCGGTACATCACATGGAGATGGTAATCATGTGTTACTCTCTTTTTTAGTACTACGATCAAATTACAACTGATTATATAATTAAGTATTTTATTGCAGAAGCCCAACAGATTCACACAGACGCTCAGTTCCATGTTCAGCACTTGCTTCGTAAGCTCGGAAGTGAGCCATGTATTGGACAGCGAGTGATTCTTGCAGTTTCTCAAAGAATCTCTTTACTTGCTGAAAATTTGCTATTTCTTGATCCATTTGACTCAACTTTCCCTGAAATACATAGCAGTCTCTACATTTTGTAAGTTATTGACTATCATCATCTGGCTACTTTCCTAATAATCCACTTCTTTTACATATGCTGCATTATTTATTTTCTATAAATCACTCATTGAATGACAGCGTGATATTATTTAGTACTCTGCATTATTATTATGCTCCAACCTTTCATAGATATGAAAGCCAACCCAACAGTGTAGTCAGGTTTGAACCTCAAAATTTCATCTTATGTATGGAAATTTGTATCATCTCCACTCCTATATCCCAACTTGAAAACTGTCAGCATACAGTAATTTCATTGCTACTTGTATCTATAGCCTTCATGGATCTATAAACATGCACTTAGATATGGCTATAAGACAATTTCTTGATAATCATAAGGTTGAGAATTGATTATCTTGTACAATGTCACATTATATGGCTAGAAAGTAGAAACATATGCTTTGGATTATGATTAGTTTGTCAAATGTTTACTTACTACTTGATTGACAGGATCCAGCTTATCGAGTTTTTGGTATCAGATTACCTGATAAGTTGGTCAAAGACAGATGGATTCGCAACAGGTAAACATATATTTTCTCTAAACAGGTTATTTTTGGGTAAAAATGATGGTAACTATATAGAAATATCCTCAGGAAGTCGCACTGAATTTGGTAAGTTGTAGGATTTGAATTGCCATAATTAGAAATCGACTTTACTAGCTAAAATTTTATCTTAAAAAGTGCACGATGAGCTTTTAAAGGTAGAATCAGACAAGTTTGTGTTCTCTTCTGTAAAATCTCAAGTTGCATAAGCTACTCGTCGAAGTACATATTAGACTTTACAAAATAGCTGCTTACTAAAATGATTAAATCGCTGGTTGCTGCAGAGTTGTTTGAAGAGTGGGTGACTTCAATCCTTCACGCTCGAAAAGGACTTCATCTGTTAGAAAACAGGTGCGGGCTTTACAGTATATACATGGATCGTGTAATTGGGTTAATTGCCAAGCTAGTGGGTCAAGCTGCATCTCTCCAGAAGCTCAACCCGAATGTTCTTCAAAACTTATTTTGCTGAACCTCTGCTATGCAAGCTATATATCTAGTTTCCTCTTACACTATACTTGTTTTCGTGTCAAGGTAATTGTCACTCGATCATGCTTAAACACGTACCTCCTTTGTTGAGCCGTAACCATAGAAAAAACAGTGTGTTGAATGAACGTCATCTAACAGTGATATATATTAATGAAACCCATCTTTACCAGTTTGGTTTCTAGTTTTTCAAGGCTTTTTTATCTGCATCTAACTGAAAGTGATGTGTGTTCTGACGAATGTTTTGCAAATTGAACATATGAAAGATATACATGAAATCATTTGTTAGTGTTCTTACTTCTTAATCGAACATTAGTCTTTATGACCCGACTATACTTTTCTTTTGTCATTAGAAGTGATCCAGTGCTCCAAGTCGAGATTAATGGCTCCTCGTTCATAATGCTCTCAGCTATACATTTGAAACAAATAGATTCATGATTCATAGAAACACAAGATCCAAGTGACAGAATCAAAAACCATATTTGTTCTCAGCTTACTCGACATGTAGTTTCATGTGATAGCAGGCAGAAAATCATGTTGATCGTTCACGTCTTTGTAAACCACTGCCCTATGATTTCACCAAAGTTGGATGCTATTTTCTAATCTAATGGCCATGTTGTCCAACAATAACTAAGAAAGACGGTCGAGTATTAACTGTTAATGACTGAAAACTCTTTAGCAACTTCATTTATGTATATACTGTGCATTAAGTGTGTTCATTTTCTCCTTTTTAAATCGTAACATTATAAGGATTTATTTATTTATTTATTTATTTATTTATTTTTTTAAGATTAAGAGTAAATTGCAAAAATTGTCCTTGTGGTTCGTGAACGGTGAACCTACTCATACCTGGCTATCATAATCATACCCGGCTATCATCCGGTTCGTGAACCTACTCATACTCGGTTGTAACCCGGTTCCGCTATCATAATCATACCCGGTTATCCACAAAAAGGTGTGAGTTGGGGGAACACCCTGACCCCGGATGCCTTTTGGCACCAGCTATCCACCTTATAAAAAATAGCTCTGGCAACTCTCCTGACCGAGTGGGGCACCAACTTGAGTGAGCAAGAGCCGAGACTCGAACTCTTTACCTTTTATCCACAAAATCTCTTCAGTGGGTCCATAGGTTTTTTTTTGGAGGTGGGTACCAATTAAGCCAAAACCCTTTGATAATTATGATTTCATTATTCAGTTTGGTACAAAGTAAGCAACCAATAATGGTAACTTGAATATCCATAAGTAGATCGTATACGTAAAGATTTATAGACAAAAGTTCAATGCAGAACATATTTTATCTAAAGATCAAACCACTTGATCTCAACCATCCATTATCTTTCATCTAATGATCTAGATTTAATCATTTATTTAAATTAATTAACTAGCCTAAGGGCAGTTTTGTAATTACACACTCAAAAATTAATTCATCCCGTTAGGGGTTAGGCTGCATCTCATTCATATTCTCATTTCCTACATTTCAAAACACACACACTCCTTTATTTATTCCTCTCTCTCACCAACAGCTTTCCCTATTACCCAAATCAAACCCTAACATTTTTATTTTATTTTTTTATCAAAATCAAATGCATAATTAATAAAATATATTCTAAATAATGGACCTACGAGAAGAAGTAGCACTATCTAAAAGTGAATCGTTGCTTGTATCGTCTTCATTGTAAGTCGCCGATCAAAATGAGCATCAAAATGTTGATATTAGTAAATTTTTTGAATATAATCAGTTTATTGTTCATGTTATTCGATTAATTGCTATTTTGATTCTTATAGTGTTAGTCGTTGAATTTGAATAATTTGATTGATGTATTTAGGTTGATTATTGTGTTTTGATTGATGCATTTGTGATTATGATAAGTTAATTGACGTGTTAGGTTGATTATTATGTTAGGTGTTGATTTTGTGATTTTGTTTGAATTAGTTTATGTTTTAGGCGCATTGCGTTATTTGATATTTTAGGTTAGTTATTGCGTTAGTTGATGTTTTAGGCACACTGTGATTTTGTTGATTGATATTTTTAAGCGCGTTGCGTTTTGTTTACTCATACTCAAGCTGTACATCAGTAGGCACTGTGATTGATATTATAGTTAGTTTGGATGTCTTTCTAGTGTGGCAAATAATGGTACTCTACCTTTGAATGTCAATCTTGTTGAAGCTATTATCAAGCTGACTAATAAGATAACCATAAAATAAAGTAGGTTAACAAACAGTACAAGTTGATTAGTGGGAGTTGAAGTCACAATAATAGATAGTCACTTCAAAATGCACATCCAAACACTCTCGAAATGTATAGGTATAGCCAGGGTTCTAAATAGCGCGCTATAGCGCTGCTATAGCGGCGCCATAGCGTGAGGCGTGGCCTCCACGTTACGAAACAAGTCAAGGCGTCATCTCTAAGCGTAGCGTGCAACAAAGCGTGATAAGGCGTGATAAAGCGCGCTATAGCGCAAAGCGTGGCGCCATTTTTTGAAGCTTTTAAGATTTTTTTTTTTTTTTTAATTTTTTTAAAGAGTTTTGTTGGACTTGAGCTTATTTACAAGTATTTATTCGGGCTTAGTAAATCCATATATCAGTTTTAAGCGTATTAGCTAACTAATATTGACAACTCTATAAATATTTTTTGCCGCTTTGAATCACGCCTTAAAAACGCTATGACGCAACGCCTCACGCTAAAGCTTGAGGCTTGGCTATGCCGCTACGCCGCGCTTCACGCTATTTATAACCTTGGGTATAGCATAGCTGCTAGGTAACCTGTTTCTTCAAGATTGAATAATATAATCCTAAATAATCATAAAATTAGAATCATGGTCATGTATTTCTTTTGTTATGTTGTGTATGGAAACCGTCTTTCATTTGGTTTTTGCTTGATCCCATTTCAGAAGGAAACAATGGTTACATTATAGTTACTGCAAATGGTGGTATAAACCAGCAACGAATAGTTGTAAGTTATGTTTATATATTATTTGTAACCACTTTTTACTATTTTTCTTCAGCTTCTTATGGTATTCAACCTCACTCTTGGTTAACATGTCTGCAATATTTTTGCAGTTGCAAGATTACTTAACGCAACACTCGTCACTTTATATGTTCATTAGTGTGTGGAGAGATACTAGGTAATAACTTTCTGCAATGAATTTAATGCCGATGAAACCGTGCTTATGGTTGTTGGCTTTGGTTTCAAGCGTAACACCTGTATATTTTTAGCAAGTCATGCACAGATGCACCCATGCACCATGCCGCCACCATACGAATCTCAAGCTCTTAGATCTCTTCTTCACAGAAAAACAAACTCAGTTCTACAAGTCGAAAAATAGGAGAAAAGGTATTTTGAAAACCAAACTAACAGCCCTTGATTTAATCGTTTCATATCTGTTTTTGATGATTTTATTTTATGTTGTATAATTGTATTACGATCGAGTTAGTTAGTTATAGAGGTGAGTATACGGTTGTCTGGTAGAGTTCTTTTTACAAGTAGTTATTTTTAAAGCATAAAGTTATTTTTACAAGTAGTTATATGACATGTGATTTAGGCATAAAGTTATTTATAAGTAGTTAAATCACATGTGATTTAACTTATAATTACAAGTAGTTTATGTTTTCTTACAAATCTGTCAATTGTTTTATGCAGGTCTTGTAGAATCTAAAACAACATCTTCCCAAAATCGTAAAAAAGTAACAACTGAAAAGAATCCTAAAACATCCGTACTGATCAGTGAAGCAAGTGTAGTTGCTAAACACCTTCCCCTGAACCACCCAAACAGTCGAGATTTACTAAGATTTTGGTTCGCCATGACTCTCCTTCAAAAGATGTTCCTTCTAAAAGGAAACAGGCTAATGTCGAGAAACAATGTGAAGGAGTTAAATCAAAAGCAAATGTTGGTCCTAGTTCTAAGAGGTCTAAGAAGCAACCTCAACAACTATTTTGTGATTTACTGTAAGTAGCAGTTGGATAATGAATTGACTATTTAAATTTTGTTGTTATTTGAAAAGTTGTGTGTAGTTATGGTCTAGTATTTAATGGATCTGTAGTAAATGGAAATATGATGTCTATTTCGTTAATTTTAGTATCTATGTAACTGTGTTTGCGAACTGACTTGGTTACGTTACCAAGTTTTTGGAAATGAATGATAGATTGTTTTTAATGTTGCAAGTGATTTGGCACAACATCTGAAATATATATATAAGGTTGAAGTTTGTTTTAATAAGATTTGTCAAAAATGACATGTTATTTTTTTAAAAATGCAGGTAAAATCACATGTGATTTAGGGTAAAATCACATATGATTTACCCCGAATCACATGTGATTCGGGTATACTCATGTGATTTGCTTCAAATCACATTTGATTTAGGGTAAAATCACATGTGATTTACCCCGAATTACATGTGATTAGTGGCATACCCATGTGATTTGCTTCAAATCACGTGTGATTTCTAGAATTGCAAATTCTAGCATCTAAACATATTAAATAACACGTGACTTACTGCAAATCACAAGTGATTTCACTATACACCTCAAAACTAAACTAATTTAAAAAATCACAAATATGATGTACAGTTAAGAGGTGCTGAGAGTCACAAGTTATTTGGCATGAAAATCACAAGTGATTTACATGTGTATCTATGTTTATAACATTTTCTAAACAAACTTGTAATAGTAACAGAAAACTTTGAACAAACTTTAAAAACTTGGAAAATTGGAGTCCAGTTAAAGTCCTTATTCAATTAAAAACCCACATATCAAAGCTTTTAACTGGAGCAACAATTCGCGTCTAAGTTTTAACTGAAGTAGCAATCCACGACAACACAAATGAATGAAAACTTAAAAGTAATTATAAAGTAAAAAAACATCGGTTTGCATCAGCTATTATTCATCGCTTGTGCAACCACTTGTACAACCTCTTTTGCTTTTGCCTTTTGATTTACCGGACAAGTCTTTTTGGTATGAGTATTAATATACTCTCCACATTCCCCACATTTCCTCTTCGGCTTCAAACTAGCGGTAACTGCTTTCTCTTTGCACTCTTCCTATGTTCTGCCCTTGTACCATATTTGTTTCTAGCTCTTGACAATGCCCACCTGATTCTTTATTGTAATATGCTCCACCAATTCATCCAACTTTCCTTCATTATTGTTCAAACGATGTAGGAAATCGTCCACTAAACAAGTTGCCTCATCTGTCAGTTTATGTATTGCTTCATTCTTTTCAATATATTTGTTCCATGTTAGGTTACCAATATGGTGATCCTCTAGGTGTTTCACTATGGATGACTAACCTTAGTTTCGGTGTTGTCATAGCATCTGTAATTGTATATAAGAATTTTGTTTTAGACACATTCCTTCAAACAAATAATTATTGAGATTTAAAAAATCTACATTTATTCATGCAAAATCACATGTGATTGTGATCTCTTTAGTACAAATCACATGTGATTTTGATACTTGCAGTTGTAAATCACATGTGATCGTGTTACTTGCATCTTTAATAGACTCTAAACATATCCAAATCACATATGATTTACTCATTTTAAATATAAACATAATCACATGTGATTTCACAATATACTTCATAATAACACATTAAAAATCAAGACAAACAATATTAAGCAAATCACATATGATTTACCTCTAATAGGTTATGATTCTTCGTTTTCATCATTTGTTTCAACACTTTTAAGATCTTCTTCAACCAAAATCCGAACTCATTCCAGCATCATTAACATTCATACCTCGGATGCCTTCTTCAACATTCCAAATTCATTCAACATAATCAACATTCATACATCGGGTACCTTCTTCAACACTCCTAGCTTGTTCAATTTCTTTGTTATTATCCATAGCCTTGATGATTTTCAAGTTCTGATTGTGCGTAATTGAACGAGTTGTAACGAATTTGAACGGTTTAAATGATTTTGATGATGTTTGATCGGATTTGAATGGATTTGGTGATTTTCGAGCAGATTTGATGATTAAATCTACTGTAATTGAATGAGATTTGAACTGATTTGACGATGAATGATGAATTTAATAGATGAATTTGATGTTTAACTGATTTTTCATGTGTTTGTTTATGCAGAGAATTTTTTTTAACAATATTTTGTTGAAGATCGTGGTGGTCTGATGCAACAAAGGGGAGAAAAGGGGGAAAACGTTTTTATGTTGGACCAAATTAACCCTCTAGTGTGAATCTGAGATTTAGTTAAGGCCATTGGATGAAAGTGAATTGGATGGTTGAGATCTAACCATATGATTTTTGATAAATGGTTGGTCTTTGTAGATCTCACCTCAAGATTTATATAACGATTTCAAATAAAAATAGACAAATAGTATATCATCAAGTCGCTGTTTTTTATTTATTGCAAATTCATATCTCAATAGTACGACCGTTTCAATTTCTAGATTCCCAATTATGCAACAATCCGCTCATAACACTCACTCACTTTCCTAAAGAAGCCCTCACTGCCTTGATGAACCACCCTACTTTTGTTTAAGCGTAACTGAACTAAAACATTCATAAAAAACATAATAGTTTTTGTACGTAATTACATGCTTTCTTTGTATGCATTTCACTCAATGGGTCACATTCAATACTTACTATACGTTAACATGAGTAAGAATCCTTCACTATTATCTACTAATCCTCCATTAACTTAAATGAGATCAAAAGAAAAAATGTTTCCTTTACACATCTCAGAGATAACTATTATGTCAATATGGATAAAATCTGTAAATTCTCTTTATAAAGTTTGAAAGATTAACTATCAGGGATGGAGCCAGGACCAAATATGACCGGATGCACAAAATCTTTTGAACCGTAATAATGGAAACACAGTTCGAAGGACCGGGTGCATTTAAGATGTATTTAGAAAAAATCGGTGTTTTTTTCAAAAATTAACACCACATCGAAAAAATTTATGAGGTTCCCGGGCACCCGCGAGAACCCCCTAGCTCCGTCCCCGTTAATGATATTACGGAGTATATTCAAGGTCTAACTTGGTATTCTTATATGAAAGAATTTTCTATTATACAAAGGTATTCCAAATTAAAATTTCCGTTATCCATAAATTAAGTTATTGTCACAAAAATCATATTAAATAAAAGGTTGCTGGTAAGGAATTTTACTTACTAGATACCAGCCACTAGGGGTGGCAATTTTCTAAACCGACACGAAACCCGATTTGAGACCGACATAAAAATTAACAGGTTCGGGTTGAGTTTAAATAGATTTCGGGTCGAGTTTGAGTCGACTCATCTAACCCGTTTATTAAACAGGTTAAGTCCGGGTTGGGGTTATATGACCCGCCAACCTATTAACCCGAAACTGTCAACCCGAATAGCCGAACCCGACCCGAAGCTGTCAACGCGCGGTCCTACTAGTTATCAGAAATTGAATAGGGCAAGCCCAATGGGCTTTTGCTTTTAGGGTTACACTTACTAATTTCTATATCTACTTCCCCTGGCTTCTATCCGCCACTACACTTATCAATTTGTATATCTTATCCTTTACCTAAATCCTTTTTTTTTCATTTATGATGGATATTCATTCAGTTATGAATAGCTTCTACTTATATGACTGCTGGTCCATTTGTTTCCATAGATCCCAATCATCAATCAATTTTATTACAGTATTGTTTTTGGTTGGTACGAATTGGTATCTGTGGAAACAAATAAACCCGCAGTTTTATGGTTTTCTCAGAGTGATGTCACAAAAGGGCTTATGTATCAACATACAGATAACTAAAATGTCTAGTCTTATATTAGGATTTTGCAAGTTATTTATTTGATATTGATATTCTAGTAGTATGTTTTTTTGTGTTTATCTTTTATTGGGTTGTATGATTATGATTTTCGATGATTCAATAGATGTATTGTAGGGGGTGCTTGTTAAAGCTTTTATGTGGGCTTACTAGCTTATTTGATATCGGTTTTTTTTTTTTTTTTTTTTTTTTTTTTTTTTTTTTTTTTTTTTTTTTTTTTTTTTTTTTTTTTTTTTTTTTTTTTTTTTTTTTTTGTTTTTGTTGTTGTTGTTGTTTTCGTTTTTGTTTTTAATACCCCCCAGTTTTATCGGCTTATTTGGGTTTGTTTAAGCTTATATGTGCTTATGAGCTTATTTGCTTTCCGCTTATATTAATAAGCCCATATTTTTTTTTGTTCATTAGATTTAAAGACTTGTGGACTTATATAAGTTATTATGATTATGATATGAATAAACTCATATAAGCACCATAGGCTCAAAAATAAGCAAGAAAATTAGAGCTTGTGTAACATAAGCCAAAATGAAATAATAAGCTAATAAGCCCACATATATAGCTTAAACAAACAGACTTCGGCTTATATAGTTTAATAATGATAGGGTATAATAACTTTTATAAGCCCACAAATCTCCAACATAAGCCGGAAATTGAGGCTTATGAAAATATAATGCCCGAAATCAATAAGCCCACATATAAGCTAAACAAACACCCCCTTTACAAGTACTGTTATGGTACCAAGTAGCTGCGATGACATTCAAAACTGTTTTTTCTGATTTAGAAAAGTAGTTGGAGTAAGAATTGAACAATCTTTTGTTTAGTTCTAGTGGTGGGTCGGAATCATAGAGGACAATAATATATGGACATAATGTGGCATGCTAGTTTGCGTGAAACGAATTTATGTCTACATGTGATGCTGTTATAAGATGTTATTATTCTTCTCGTTTTTGGAGGTATCTTGTTTTTACTATGGGTGTGTTAAGTTCTACTAAGTTTGGTAATATTGCTAACTTAACAATTATTGGAGGTTCACAGTGTTCCTTCTGTTTACTTAGTATTTCTTTATGGTGATTCTATGGATATTGTTTTACGTATCAGTTATATGCCGATAATTAGCAAGTTAGCCATTTTATTTTAAAATAGTCCGTGCTGTTTATGGACATATATTGATTCTTTGAAACTTATTCTTGAAGTTTTGTTTTTGATTTGCATTTGTTTTGTTCATCCTCTTCTTTTACAAGAGCAATGACTCCTGATTTGAGCTTCGTGACGTGTTCGTTACAGCACTGACCAAGCAGCCCCTTTTAGCATGTTTTTTCCTTTTATCTTGATTCTTGAGCCATCCTCTTGCTGCATTTAGTTCAGGTTAATTTCTTTATACCAAGGTCATAGGTTCTCTTGCAGAATTGACGATGTCGAAGTACCAATCAAAAATAACCTAATTACCTTATACTAGATAGGGCAAGCGGGTATCGTATCCACGAGGAGTATGTGGTTTTAATTTAAGTTTTGGGGTGATCACTGATCAATAAAAGTTTTGGTTTTGAAACTTAATAACTAAATTACCAATTAACTAGAAAGTGAATAAGCTACTAATTAAACTACTAATTAACTTGAATGTAAATAAACAATAAAAAGTAAATAAGCAAATAAAAGCAAGAGTTGTAAACAGTTGAGTAAAAAGCAATCCCTCCCGGCTCCGGATATATTGATAAGACCAAGTTACGAATTATTAATAATATTTGCCTTCAAACCACATAGACATAGTTTGTATTAATTGAAAAGGACAATTTTAGGCACAAGTTATATTCACCACATGACTCGTCTTAATCCCTAAATTAGTTGAACTCGGCACGACTCATTGACTAACAATAACATGTCTTAGAATAATCCTATCAATTAATTTAATAATTACTCAAATGAACAATAATGGGTACAAATTATGTTTACCATACGACCGTCTTAACCAGTATACTAATTAGGCTCGGCACGAATCGTTGACTTGCAATAATATGTCTCACAATAATTTACCAAATAATTATATTAAAACATTAAAATCATAAAAAAGATAAGCATTAAAATCAAATGAATTAATGTTGGACAAACAAAATAAAATCCGTAAACATGATCAAACCAAATATATCTTTTACCGGAAGAGATTACAAAAAGGTTTAGCCGTGCATCACCATCGTAGACATCATACTAATTAGACCATAAGAAATTAAATCCCTTCCTCCCATGCACGTTCGTCGAGGCAACCAAAGAATATACATTCGAATGATATCTGTTTTATGTAACTTCGAATGAATTGAAACAGTGGCTGTGCCTTCTTTTCCTAGGACGAATTATTCTTCGCGAATCAAATGAGGTGTCGGCTGTGACGTATTGTTTTGTGAATGGGGTCCCCCTTTATTTTTTTATCCGCATGAATATATAGACCAGTGAAACCCTTTTTCCTTTCTTCTGCTTCACGCTAAAAATCCCAACAGGCCTTAGGCCTTTTCCTTTTGTGTCTCGTCCAACAACACCAGGCCACACATGTATTGGACTTTCACTTGGTTAATGATATAAGTGCTAATATTATAAGATAGATGGGCTAAAAAGCCAATAGCCACGAGTTGGCTGTTCCAGCTGGTAAACGCATGAGTAAACTTCAGAATATCTTGCATTTTACTATTTAGAGGTGTAAATTTCTTTTTACTCTTTAAGTGGCCTTTTGAATCACCTAAAACGGAGCTCGGACGAAAGAGTTATGACCAAAACAATGCGACAATGTCCAAATCTCTCATATCTTCATTTTAAGCTTTTAATATCGCAACTTTAGCTCCTTTGTGTGCATAGCCTACATAATCACAAAACACCCTCAAAGTACATGTATAACAACGAATAATAATGCAACAATGCGTAATTAACATGCTATGAGGTGTATGTAAAATACACCGATCAAGAATCGATCTACTCATTTGTGTTTGCAAAATTGACCTAGTTTTGTTGCTGATGTTTGATAAGCTTACAAGCATTAAACTGATTCATTCTTCTGTGGTAGGTTATACACATCCCTGAGGAAATACTTAAAGTGAAACAAGTGGAATCTGCATTTTTTGGTGAAGGAACTGTCAGTAATACTACCACGATCATCTGGTTTAATGTCGTATCAAAATTATTCTCGTTTCCCATAATGTGCAGTATGGATTCATGCGCACAATGAAATTGTTTCGCCACATGCTTATGCAAATTAAAATTATGTTATACATGATCCGTCATTCATGTATGTTGTCATTGGATTTATTGTCATCATAATTGCTTTGTTCATTTGCTTGGTCACTATGGTTGTAGATACTTGTTTTACTCGAGTTATCCAGTAGGTAACAAAATGCCAAAATGGTTAAATTTTAAAAATTCACATCTACTTCTGATGTATCAAGTGTATGTATGAACTATGAAGAACTCATGGTTTAGTAAAACTTTCGGCAAGAACACCTAGGCTTGATATTTCACTAGAAACTTTGTTAATTTGGGTACCCTTGTTTTCTATACGAAATAATGAAATATTACATATGTTCGTATGATGAGACAACTGTCTTATTAGTATTTTTCTACTCAATATGCCAAAATTGCGTTTGTATTTTTTGTGAAGGAATCCTCATGACTTATATATATTTGATAAGGAACCCTACATGAAATTAAATAGGGCAAGCCCAATGGGCTTTTGCTTTTAGGGTTACACTTACTAATTTCTATATCTTCTTCCCCATCCACCACTACACTTATTAATTTGTACCATCTCTTATCCCTACCGCAAACTCCTTTTTTTTTTCTTTTCTTTTATGTCAATGATACATGCAGAAATTGCCTATTACCTTGCTTAATTTCACTCACACTTGGTATTGATGATGGATATTGATTCAATTATGAATAGTTTCTACTTATATGACTGCTGGTCCATTTGTTTCAATAGATCCCAATCATCAATTTTATTGTTTGAGCTACTACTACTTTGTAATCAAATAATTCAGATTGGGATCTGTGGAAACAAATGAACCCGCAGTTTTAAGGTTTTCTCATAGTGATGTCACAAAAGGGCTTATGTATCAACATTCAGCTAGCTAAATCTCTGGTCTTACATTGATTTGTTTTTTTTTTTTTTTTTTTTTTTTTTTTTTTTTTTTTTTTTTTTTTTTTTTTTTTTTTTTTTTTTTTTTTTTTTTTTTTTTTTTTTTTTTTTTTTTTTTTTTTTTTTTTTTTTTGGGTTGTATGATTTTGATTTTTGATGATTCAATAGATGTATTGTAGTTTAGAGTTAGGGGGTGTTTGTTAAAGCTTATATGTGGGCTTATGAGCTTATTTAATTTCGGCTTAGATTTCATAAGCCCCAATTTTCCGGCTTATTTTAAGATTTGTGGGCTTATATAAGTTTATTATGATATAATAAACATATATATAATATAAGCCCACAAATCTGAAAATAAGCCGGAAAATTGAGGCTTATGAAATATAAGCCGAAATCAAATAAACTCATAGCCACATATAAAGCTCAAACAAACACCCCCTTATAAGTTATGTTACTCGGTATGATGATTTTCTGTAAAAGCTTACATTTTTTTCATTATGGATTGGATTGCTCTCTTGGGCAATTTTTTTATTTGGGAAAGAGTAGTTGAGTTAATTTGAAATAATCTTTGTTTAGTTTCTAGTGGTGGTCGGTAATCATAGAGGGCAGGTATATATGGACATAATGCGGCATGCTAGTTTTGCGTGAACGATTATATGGTCTATATGTGATGCTGTTATAAGATGGTGAGTATTCTTTCTTGTTTTGGAGGTATCTTGGTTTTACTAAGTGTGTTCGTCTGGAGTTTGATAATATTTGTAACTTGACGATTATTCGAGCATTTGTCTATTAGTATCTAGTTCACATGTTCCTTCTGTTTAATTAGTTAGTATTCTTTATGATGATTAATGTTATGGATGTTGTTTTACGTGTTAGTTATATGTAGCGTAATTAGCATTTTATTTTAAAAAAATCATATTGCTGTTTTATTTATCTTTGAATACTTTTTCTTGATAATTTTGTTTTTTAAATTTGCAATTGTTTTGTTCATCTCTTCTTTACTAGAGCAATGACTCCCGATTTGAGCTTTGTGAACGTGTTCGTTACACCACTGGCCAGCATTTTTTGTTTTATCTTGATTCTTGAGCCATCCTCTTGCTGCATTCAGTTCAGTTTATCTTCTTTAACCAAGTTTCTGTTGCTGAATCAATCTACTCATCTGTGTTTGCAAAACTGACCTAGTTTTGTTGCTGATGTTTGATAAGCTCACAAGCATTAAACTGGTTCGTTCTTCTGTGGTAGGTTATACACATCCCTGAGGTGAAACAAGTGGAATCTGCGTTTTTTGGTGAAGGAACTGTTAGTAATACTACCACGACTGTCCACGAGCATCTGGTTTTACTATCGTATCAAATCAAAATTTATTCTTGTTTACCATAATGTTCTGTATGCACACAATGGAGTTGTTTTGCCACATGCTTAATGCAAACTAAAATTATGGTTATGCATGATCCATTCATCCATGTATGTTGTCATTGGATTTACTGTCATCATAATCGCTTAGTGCGTCGTTTGCTTGGTCACTATGGTTGTAGATACTTGTTTCACTCAGTTATCCAGTAAGTAACAAAACGCCAAAATGGTTAAATTTTAAAAATTCACATCTAATTCTGGTGTAGCAAAATAATTCCTCGTCACGATGGTATGATTCGTTTTGGCATAACGATTAACGGTTTATGAGATACATTTTTTTTTAAAATAAACTATGAAAGTGGGTTTTTAGTTTGATGAAAAAATGAATGGTCAGGATTTGTTTATTTGATCTTCAGAGAATTTGTGATCTATGATGAACTTTTCTCCTATGTCTAGAGGTGAAAAGATGGAGGCTGTCAGCTTATATACACTGTAGGCAAACAATGATACCACAAACAAGTCAACGATGCTTATTTTGATGTACTAAAAAAGAAGTTAATGGCTGACCAACATCTAGCCCCACATTTGGGATCTATGGTTCTTGATGTTATTGATCTTAGATAAAATAATTGGATTCCAAAGCAGAAAAAGCTAGCCATTTTATTTTCGATACATTACCTTTTAGTCTGTTGTGAATCGTCTAATGTTGTGTTTTTGTACTAATATATATAGGCCAAAGCCATTGAAACAGACGACATGCAGCTTAGACTAGGCAGTGTATAAGCAATGGCTGATGGATCACAAGGGAGTTTAAGCACAAAGGGTTGATGCTTTTGCGATGCCATCCGAAATTTAACTAGAAGAAAAATTATCAAGTAACTCATGGTTTAGTAAAACTTTCGGCAAGAACACCTAGACTTGATATTTCACTAGAAACTTTGTTAATTTTGGGTACCCTTGTTTTTTATAAGGGAAAATATAACATATATTCATATGATGAGACAACTGTCTTATTTCTATTTTTCTGCTCGATATGCCAAAATTGGTTAACCGTGCCTATTTCTCTTCTATGTTGAGGGTATCTTAGATCTTGCATTGGAAAAGTCGCAAAATCTACAAATAAATAAAGAAAATGAAATCCTACAAGCAGTACCAGTTGAGATCAAGCAATTTTTCAGGCTACTGAGTTTGTATCTTACGGTGCAACATAATATTGTTTCACCCAGTTGTGAGATGCTTCTGGGTCAAAGCATCAAGCTACCACCATGACTAATAGTCATGTCATCAAAATAGCATGGTAACCGAAACCTAACTAATATGTTTTTTTTCCCCGAAAAGCAACCCTACTAATATGTTTACATGTGCTAATATGGATCCGCATTGAACATGTTATGAGCTCATGAGTCATAACACTATGTTTAACCATGTGCTAGCGACTTTCAAGTAAAACATAATCAACAGTATACATTATAAACAATTTGCAATTAATACAGGCAACGCCTTATAAATATGAAGCTCATAGAAGATGTTTTACATGGGACTAGCTTCCATTACTAATTCCTCTTCAAATACCACTATATTTAAACCAGTTGGGAAAAAGACTGCATAAAAAGAATGTCTTAACTGACCCTCAAATATGCGAGCATAAGCTCGATTTTGGCATAAATAGAAATCTACTCGGTTCCACTTTCTGACCTTCGCTGGGATCCGTTTGAAGTTTCTCTTATAAAATACCAAACATAAATAGACGGACATACCATAATCTTTGCATTCTGGCTTTAGTACTGGATAGGCCCATCCAAGTTTCCAGACGCAAACTGACAACCACACAACACATATAGCATCAGAATCGATGTTCAAAGACTTCAAATATAAATATAATGAAATCTACACTTTGCACATGGTATTGTTAGTCATATATCTCCCGATCTTTAAAAGATATAGAAAGTATCTGACAAAACAAAAAAGTGCACTTGAACTCCCACTTAGCAGATGAACAAAAACTTACCTGCTCAACAATTGGATTTGTAGATGAAGTAAATTCATCTGTCATTCCTTCCCATACAACCTTTCCCTCATGAAGAAACACCAACCTGAAAACACGGTACCATTTTGAGAAAGCTAGCAACAAGCATTATCATTGGAAATGGAAGTGAATGATGGAAGTACAAGTGGCAACCTGTCAACGGCTCTTTTAATAGTACTATGTTGGTGAGTTACAACCACATAAGATGCAATCTTTCCGGGCTTCCCGACTGCATCTTGACCTTTGACATGGACGGACCGTATTAGATCTTCAACTACAGTAGATGCAATTGGATCAAGTCCTGCTGTTGGTTCGTCATATAAAAGCACCTGCCAACATTTATGTTCTTAAAAACTCACCTATTTTTCTTGACCCATGACCTTTTGGTCAACCTTATCAGTTGCTACAAGCGACATAGAACACAAAGAAACAAAAAGGATGGTAGAATAGGACATACTCAAGCACTATTGTATATACCTCGGGTTCTATTGTATTATTTGTTGTATCATATATTATAGACCGTGCTAAAGCAACTCTTTTTTTCATCCCTCCAGACAACTCAGAAGGCATCCGATCCTCAACATCCTGCCAAATAACTCAACTAAGTTAAGAAGAAACTCTGGGGTTGTGCGTGTTAGCTTATTTGGAAAAAAAAAAAAAAGAGAGCACATTGTAGTGTTTCGATAAGCTATAAGCTTAGGCTTATGAGCTTATTTAGGGGGGGTTTCATAAGCTCCTTTCTTATAGTTATGGGCTCATACAGTCTAATACTTTTCACCTTAATATCATAAGCTAATCCAAACACTCAACAAAAGCTTATTAGATTATTCATAACATCTTCTAAAGATTGGCCGATACTCACCTTACAATTTTTTTGCATAGAATGTACAAGTACAATACGCAGAAAATAAGCGTTCTGGTGATTGTAAAAACCAAAATAGAATTCTATTAAGCGATTTGTTCTTTACAACTATATCACTACTATTTTACTAGATCAACCAAGTTTGAAAACAAGATTGATTACTGCTATATAAAATTATTTTAAAAACATGATATTTGAACTCACCTTTAATCCAACTGCAGCCAATGTTTCTGCAACCAGTTGTTGAATTTGATCATCTGGCATTCTTGAATGTTCGTATCTATAAAATTAAAAGAAATAAATTAGAATAAGCAATGAACATGTAGAAGGAGAGTTGGAGAAAACTTACAATAGAAAACCAACATTTTCCCGAACTGTTAAAGAATCGAAAAGTGCTGCACTTTGAAATACCTGCATTTCACAAAGTTTGATATATAATGTTATGAGCAAAAAGAAGAAAAGTGCAAGTGTTTTAAAAGCGTAAATAAGGCTCACCAGGCCAATTCTAAGTCCGGACAAATCATCATCACTTATCAACCCACGTCTTCTTCTTCCTCTAATGTAAACTTCCCCCTGATCAATTGCAAAAAATTCAAAATTGTAAATGCATGGCATTTAATTAAGACTATACTGAATAAACATAAAAGAGTTTAAACAAACTTTATCTGGAGCAAGGAGTCCAGAAATTATCTTTAAAATGGTAGATTTTCCGGTGCCAGAAGGGCCAATGATTCCGACTGCTTCTCCATACTTGATCTGTGAGCAATTAAGCAAATAGTAAAAAGAGAGATGAAGTGAACAAAAAGGTAAATAATAGTAAAACAGGTGGTTTTGAGATTACCTTAAAATTGACCCCTCTTAAAATGTGTTTTTTCCCAAAAGACTTGTAAACATCTTTACACTCAATAAGAACGTCTGTCTCGTCCTGCCTGTCTGCCTATCTAAGATATAATAGCAAATTATATCATATAGTAAATATGACTAACAAGAATAGATTAATGAATCATAGAAGTAAGATAAAATAAACAGAATTATTATAGAGTATATGAAGGATAAGGAATTACGTTGAATATGGTGGGGTGAAATTGTAATTCATCGGCAGGCTTAGGCTTTATATTCTGAGAAGAAGCCATACTAGTACAATATACTCTTCCCCTTGTTGTTGTGTGGATCGAAGAAGCAGATAACTTTTTGCCAGATTTACAATAATGACCCTCACTTGCAGTTGCGGTAAGGTTATGAGAAGAAGATGAAGAGGATACATTTATTATCTGAGGGAAAATCAGTGATGAACCTGCCAACCAAGTCTGCGTTGTCATCATATTATTTTGCACCTCACTATTTTGGACCGTTTATGCCTTGGATGCTCCTTTCAACACCAAGTGTCGTCTAAAGTCTAAATCCAAACTTGAAACAACCAAAAAAAGGTACGAAAGACTTCCCACAGTCTTTCAACCTCACAAATCAGTGAAGTCACTCCTCACTGGATCCTATATAACAAAAACAAAAATAGCATGTGCATTATATAAGGCGGATAGAAAACAACTGAAATCCTCAAATTCATCAATGCAGCTAACTAGTTTTAACATTCTTTGTGACTACCTCTTCAAGTAATGAATAAAGTTATTCTCAAAATATTATTCCAGCATAAACTAAAGGGGTGTTTGGTTACGCTTATTTTTTAGTCTTTTAAGCTCATTTAGCAAAAAAAAGAAGCCCATGTTGGTGTCTGGATAAGTTCATAAGCTTTTAGGGGGTTTTGATATGCTCCTTTGTCTAAGCTTACGGGCTTATTTCCGTTTGCAAGTACCATTTTCCACTTTCTTTTTATCCCCCCAACCACTTAGCGAGCTACTAAGCTTATATCCATAGTAAGCCATAAGGTAGTTAAAAAGTATAAGCTTAAGCCCGAAAGACAATCTTCGACAAGCACCCCCTAAATGATAGTACTGACTTACTACGTTGGAAATATAATTACATTGGGAATAAACGAGACTAGAAGCAATGACTTCATCTTCTTTCCAAAAGCCTTATTAAAGTGTGCAAAGGAAGACAATTACCTCATACTCCAAGAATCTATATCAAAACAAAAACTTTAACCTTAAGTGACGTCTGCCAACAAATGTGGTCTATTCGGATCAAGACTAATATGAACAACCAAATTTTCAATTCAGCGCTGAATTACCCGTCTTAATATCCGTAAACAACCACATTTCACATTTTCACCCCCTTACTTAAAATCCGTAAAAGAAAACAAAAACTTCACCCACAAAACTTGATCCATTCCTAATCTTAATCACACCCATAAACCTAAAACTTCAAATCCTAACCAAATTTGAGTGATCCTAAACAAGAACACTCTTCAACTAGTACTAACAAAAAAAGATCCAATTTTTATATCTTCAACACTAAATTCAGCAATTTTTGACCAATTGGAGTGATATAAACAAAGAAAATCAATGACCCATAAAGCAAAACACATAAAGATCACAACTTTAATAGTTAGAACCAGAAATTGATTAATACCCATATCAGAATTAGAAGATTAAAGCCAAAAATGAAGACAGTAATTAATTTATGTACCTGAATAAGTAACTGATTAACGGTCAGTGTGGAGGGTCTGGCGATGGTATGGGGAAAGTTGTTGAGTTTGGGTAAAGGTGAGGGAAGTGTGTGTAAGACTGTAATAAGTGACTAAAAAGTACTTCTAATTGGCTAGAGTTTAATTTTTGCGAAATTTGTTTAGGATTCTTATTTTTTTAGCTTTTTTAAAAGTCGGGTGGGCGGTTTAACCGGTTGAACGGGGAACAGTTTAGTTGTCGGGACTCGGTTTTGGGAAAAAGTCGGCTGGTTTAATAGATGTTACTCGGAACTTGATTGGGTCATTTAAATGAAAGGTGAAAAAGAAAAATTATGATGTGGCATGACGTGCCACCTGGGTCATGACCATAGCCACATAATTCGCTACAGTAGCTGCGAATTGCGATTCAGTTCGTCCGATACAAAACAGGGTACGAAATCGATCCGGATCGACCGGGATCGCGAATTGGATCGGTCATAATAGCGTTCCAGAAGTTAATTGAAATGTGAATCGGGAAAGAGCAAATCACGTTCTAGTTAGTTCCGGTTCACGTTCCAATTAAAACGGATTCTTGTTCCAATGAAAACTGATTCGTGTTCCAATTATGGAGATTTGATTTGGTGATATTTTTTTTTAAATTTTTTTGGAAGAAGATATTGCTATATTGATGATTTGATTTGGTGCTCTTTTGTTTTGGAAGAAGATACTATTATTTTGATGATTTGATTTTGATGTTCTTTTTTTTGGAAGAAGATACTGTAACTTGTTAAAAAGTTATGGAGATTGACTGATTGAGTGATTGACAGAAATCACATAATACATTATATATAGATCAATCATCATCAGTAACCTTCACAAATCACAATTCATAAGTTCTAATCATTCTCATTCAATATACAAATTCAACACCCTTTCATTAAAACAAAATTGTAACTTGTAACTTGTAAGAATGGTGTTTAGTAAAAGTAAAACAAGGATTGATGATGCTACCCCTAGTGAGAGTCAAGAATTCGTTGATCTTATTGAAGATGATAGTAACGATGCAAGTGAACAACGTAAAGAGGAAAAGGATAACAAGCCATTGCTGCAAGAAGTAACTGTTGCCGGTACCGTTAACAGTAAAAATGCGGGTGGTGCCAAGGTTTGGATTTGTAATCATTGTAAACAACAATTTACAAGCTCCTATACACGAATACACGTTCATATTCTTGGTCCGCCAGTTGGGAAGAAGGCGTATATAAAGAGATGTAGTGCTCTTTTTCAAGATCGTGAGAAGTATCAGGAAGTGTTTAACAAGGTGAAACAGTCTGAAAATGCAGGTGTTTCTAAATCCTTAAAATCTTTTGTACTTTTAAAGAAACCAGCTTGTTCTAAAAATCCAAAGCCGATTGAGGAGTCTTTTGGCATTAAGGAAGGAGCATGGTTGATTTAAAAATCATAAGGGGCTTGTGTGCGAATGGGATTCCTTTTAATGTGTTACGAAATCCTCAGTTTCAGGAGATGGTGAGCACAATTAACAAAGCACCAGATGGTTACAAACCCCCTTCTAGTGATTAAGCAAGAAATGTGTTGCTTGACGAGTGTGTTAGAGATGTTGAAAAGGAACTTGCGCCCGTTAAAGATACTTGGTATTCACAAGGCGTTTCTATTGTCTTTGATGGTTGGTCGAATGTAAAGCATAATCCATTGATTAATGTTCTTGCTATAAACAGCCGTGGAGCCATGTTCATTGTAACACCCCCAACTCAAATATGGTAGCTATCGTGCTGGGGGTATTACGAAAATAGAAACCAGGCACATTTATAGTAAACGACCACAACTCGGGACGTTTGAAATGTGACCAAAACATATCATTCGATTTACAAACCGTTTAGAGTACAAGTACTCTTTAGTCAAAGTTGCAGCGGAAAAATAAATAGAGTTTGCAGCGGAAAAATAAACAAAGTTTAGCAGCGGAAAAGTATAAGACACCAAATGGTTTTTCACGAATGACATGGCAAAAAGTAGGGTAGTAAGTAGTTAAGCTGGCCGTGACAGCAAACGCCCCTCCCAGCGTTAGCCACTCCTTCCCACGCCCAATTATCATCATGGCCAGGCTAAACATTATTACCTGAAAATAGCATGCTTAAAGTCAACACAAAGGTTGAGTGTAATCCATAGGTTAAAATATAAAGTTGAGCACAAGGTTTAATCATAAGATATGCAGCAACCATAGGCTAATATCCGGGTAATCAAAGATAACAACCAATGTATAAGAGGCATCCTGTGCATATACATTGTTGATGATTGCTAAGCCCATGACCGCAAGAACGTTAACTCACAATCATGAAATATCCAATATGATCGCGGAATTCATAAGTATAACAATGCCCTCAATGGTCGATGCACCGTTGCCATTACTCGACAAATCGAATATGTACACCCACAATTTTGGCCTATCTAGC
>LBNU01005829.1:76180-128134 GCA_014162995.1 Artemisia annua | reverse complement strand
AAATCTTCAATTTTCGAACGTTGCCCCATTTTTAATTCGTCCTTTTTTTTTACTATACATTTTCATACAAACTACAAAAACATTTAACACTTAAACACAAACTTAACATTAATACTTAAACATTTAAACACAAATTAAACTTAACACACGAACTACAACAAACATTAAACATAAACTACGATAATTAACTACGATAATTAAACATAAAACTACGAATTAGCAAACCGAATTTATTTTGAACGCTATGGGAAAGGGATATACTATCAACATGTGTGGTTCGTTCTGAGAAACAAAATTGTCTGGGAAGCACACCAGCCGGAGTGATGTTTTAAGAATGTTCCGTATCGTGTTTTATGTTATGTATTTTCGTATCGTGTTTTATGTTCGTATCGTTTCGTCAATGTAACGTTTTCGTTTTATTAATAAAATGTGTGTTTGTGTTAAAAATGGTTTTTTTTATTTAAAAAAAATAAATAATAATGATGATGCAATATGGGTCACGTTAGTGAGGAGAGAGGTGAAAATGGGTTGAAGAGAGAGAAAGCTGAGGTGGCAACCGGAATGATGATGCAAATTGAGTCACGTTAGTGCCCAGCCTAATGATGCTTAGTTGATTTTGTACTGGGTAATAGTCTTGGGCATAGGTGAGGAGTTTTAAGTGCGCGAAAGACCTTGAAGGTGGGCGAAGTAAGCACTGACCTGAGGCCTCAAAATTTTATTTAGGTTCAACAAATTTGCATTAGATGTAATTGACAAATAATTAATGATATCAACTAAATAGGATATCTTTAAGCAAAGTGACTACAAAAATTAATCGAATATATTGTATCGAAAATGCTTAGAAGGATATCTTTTTTTACCTAGATAATTTATAAATGTTGACATTTTCTAGGGCCTCAAATGGTACGTTCGTCCAGGGTCTTAAGAAAAACTCGAGGACAACTTGAAAAGCCATTCATAAAAAGATCCATTCGACTCTTATGTGTATTGTCCCATAACGTCTTTCTTATGAACTATTAACTTTCTTGTACGTATTTATGCATATATTTACGTTGACGTAAAATGCTTAACAAAAAAGTTCTAGTGTGGGGTGTATATGTACGAGTACAAGATTCAAACTTAGGTCAACTTTGAAAAAGAAAATCAATTGCAATTTTCTAAGAACCAATTTCCAAAACTTTTTATATATCTTCCCGACTACTCCTCTACCTCCTTCTCCCTACAAAAGGCTTAGCAAACACCTTCAGTTCTTCACGTCTCTAAACCCAATTCACACAAAAACTTGTTATTCGAATACTCATGGAAATGGAGTTGAATACAAAGTTAAATCAAATTTCTCGGTAAGTGGTTTTGCTATAACGAATATATATAACATACGATTATATTCAACATGAAACTTATAATGTAACATAACGTACTGTTTATATTTTCAGTATCCTGAACAGGTTGAGTAGTGAAACTTACGATATCGTCAAGAGACTAATTGTTAACATTGGGATCACTACAGTTGATACTCTAAAGGTTTGTATTTTTATATCATATTTAAAAATTGTTACACGTACGTACTTGCATTGTTTCTATGAAAAAAAATAACATAGTTTTATCTTGTAAGTACTAATGTGTATCGTATTTCTATATATGTGAATCAGGGTGTTGTGTCTTTGATTTTCGACAAAGCAGTTCTTGATAACCACAACTGTAATGTGCATGCTCGTCTATGTTATGATTTTATAACGGAACTCCCCTCATTTCCATCTACTGAGCCTGGTGCTAACAACATCACTTTCAAGCGTTTACTTCTTAAAAAAGTTGAAGACACTTTTGATCGTTCTGAGGGTGGGCCTATGGGAGAGTTCATCTTTCTCATCGCGCTTCATCATCAGAAAGTCATTTCAGATAGTTTCTTGAGAAGGACTTTTCAGGTTTTTTATTTTTATCGACCTTCTATTACACCACTAAGGCACTAACTGTTTGTTACACAATGTAACTCGATTATATGATATTTACTCATGACGTGACTTGTGGACTTTTGGCAGAAGCTCAATCTGCAGGCTTGATCGCATCAATGGACAAAGTTCAAGTTTAAACACAAATATGTGATGTGGCTGATGGTGCACCCATTATGCGAGTTTTTAAATGGAAACATCATTGTTTATGGTTTTGTTGAGCATTTGTCAAGTTGTAGTTTCACTTTATGTTCCGGCTTTGTCATTGTTGTCATGTTTTGGAAGCTTTGTTGTCATTGTAATGGATCATTATTGTTACAACTTTACGTTAATCTGGTGCTTTTCGGCTTATGTTTTGTAAGCTAACTTTTTTGTGACTTATTTTGAAACTTTTCTCCTTATATAATCTTATTATATCATAATACACATATAAGTAGAAAACTTTTTAAAATAAGCCACAAATTATAAAATTATCTTTCGAAAGTATGAAACATAAGCCGAAAACGACATAAGTCATAAGCCTACTATATAAGTGAAAACAAACAACCCTTATTTACTTTTCTGGTACAAGCATTTGTCTTAGTTACAGATTTGTCTTATTTACTTTCGATGAAAGCAGTTTGTTTTTGAACAAAACAATGCATGCACACTTAAAAAGACAATCGTTGGGTGCAAAAGGTTAAGAAACGGTAATTTGAATCGGCTTACAATTGACCGTCTTTCCATAATGCGGGACATATAGGAATGGGCGAATGGCAATGAGGCGGGGCGAGGCCGCCATCCCCATCCCCAAACCCGATCAGCAAACCACGCCTCAAACCCACCCCGATCCTCACTGGAGATCTAATCGGGGCGCCCCATTAGGGCGAGATGCTCCCCCAAATCCGCTTCGATCCCCGTTAAGGTTCTTATCGGGACGTCTTTTTGGGCGCAATGCTCCACCAAAAATATGTTGTTTCCCCGTATTATTATTTTTACACCATATTTTAGCAAATGGATTATATGCAATAACATGAAAAATCAAAGCCCACTAATAATATATTAAGTACTAGCCATAATAAAGTTTTCAACCAAAATATACATAGATAGATGACAAACGATCCCCTTAAAAAATCAAAAACTTCTTTTAAAAATATGAACACAAAAGAAGTTTTTTTTTAATCACAATTTGTGATCTTGCAAAAAGCAACAAAACTACAAAAAGTTGAGAATTATTGTTTTTAATTACGTAAATATTAACATAACCTATAATATATATATATTATATAGTATATATATATATTATATTATACTAGTACTATAATATATATATATATATATATATATATATATATATATATATATATATATATATATATATATATATATATATTATATTATATATATATGATATAGTTATAGTGGCGGGCGGTTGGGGATGTTTCTTCCCCGCTTCCCGCCCCCAAACCCGATAAAAATCCCCGTGAAATCCCCCGAAACCCGATTAAGCATGCCCGTCCCCGCCCTAAAACTTCAGGTTTCGAGTTTTCCCTATTGCAGTTTGGATTTTTTTGCCATCCCTAAGGACATACATGACTTTCAGTGGTTGTGGCTATGTAGTTGATATGGTGTAAATTCACATATCTTTTATTCGTCATTTTAAGACTTAATGGACCAAAAAACACTAACAAAAAGCCAAAAGATATTTGTGTTTTTGTCTTAATGATTGTGCAGGGATTGATTATGCAAAAACGGATTCAAAACGAGACAAAACAACCAAAAACGAGCACGAGACGGAAGAGAGTCAACAAAGTCAAAGCCCGGGATTCAAGAAGTTAAAGTTGAGCTCAGAAAGTCAACCTTGGTCCTTCTATTTTTCAAGATTGACAGAATTAGTCCTTGGATTGAGTTTGGAAGTTTGGCAGCTTAGGTCCTTGGAATTTAGAAGATTACAACATTGGTCCTTATCATATACATTTAATAAAATAAGCCTGATCCAATCCATAACCCTTACATAACTTGTAAACCCAAAAGCCCAATCATTAAAACAAAACCCGGCCCAATTCCTTTACCCAAAACCCGGTTCAAAATCAAAGAAATATAAAAAAAACCATACGCGCCCCTTTTTTCCCAATTCCCTTTCCCAGCTCCTAAGAACCCTAATCCATTTTCACCCAAAATTACCCCAATCCCACCTCAATTCAACCTCGTATTAAGGGTACTATGGTCAATTCCCACATCACTGACACGCTCTGACAAGGGAATAACACGTGGCCTGCTATGATTGATTGAAACGCGTCATTGGGTGAATTCAAGAGCTCTGATTGGCTGGATGTTGTCACAAGGGATCAATTTCGAATATGCTTTGGAAGATACTACTTCTGGATTGTTCTGAAGACCTCCTCACGACAGCTATAAATAGCTCCTTACTCTCACAGTTTGGTTTGGTTAGATGGTTAGCTTAGGTGTAGTAGTAGGAGTAGAATAGTTAGAATTAGCTTATTAAATAGCTTCAGCTTATTGTAGTTTCACCTAGCTTTCACAGTTGTAAACATTCAAGAGTTTTAATAAAGTTCAGTTTTCATTAAATTCCTAGCAATTTAGTTTCTTTTTCAAATCTGTTTAAAGCTTTCATTTACTGCTCTCGTTAGTTTATTCAAGCTTTTCAACAGCTTGTAGTGAGATTCATTACTGAGTTCTGTTTCAAATTGGTTAACTACAAGCTAGTAAATGAAAGTCAATGGTGATTCATGTTGAAGATTTCTAGGTTTAGTGGTGATTTATTCATGATTTTCTGGTGTTAATGGAGCCTATCCAAAGATAGGCATGTCTCAAATGTTCACTCTGCTCAGTTGAGGTTAGTTTGTGAGATCCCATTTTCATTTCTCTAGCATGACTCTGCACTTATAATTTCGTAGCATAGAATTTGTCCATTTAGATTTGATCTAATTAGTATTGCTTGAATTTTTCTATTGAAGCTTGTTTGATGTTAATTGAATGCTTGCGGTTGATTAAGCTTGATTTGAATTTGATTCTGCTATGAATTTGATAGCTCTGTGATTGTATGCTATAGTTGTTAATAGTTGTTGTTTGCTGACATTTTAGTTTCTAGAAGTGTTAATTCATCAGTTTGATCATTGTTGATGTGAATTGTAGTCATAGATCTTCATTTCATAATATAATCTGTCTTCTTAAGGGTGTTTGGATTAGCATTGTTCTTAGTTGATTTGTTGTTCAATTGTGGTTTGTTTTGCTTAATTGGTATTCTTTAGTGATATATAGCTTAGATTTACTGATATAGTGGTAGAGTAATCTCTAAAAGTCAAAATTAGATTTCTGTTTCATTATTGTCTGCTATTTGAATAATCTGTCCATGCACCTTTGATCTTCTGATGTATTTTGTATTTGAGATTGTCATTTTAGTGTTTAATCATCATTATTATTCACCTAGTAGTAGATTTAGTCGATTTAAATTGATCTTAGTCAAAGTATAGGTGCAATTAAATAGTTATAATCTGCACTGCATCAGTTGTTATTACAACTCAGCTTAGGTTTTTAGAATTAAATTTCCAGCTTTTCCACTTTACCAAAATCCAAAATAAAATACTTTTCATATTCTCTAGTTGCTTATCTCTTATTGTTTGCAGATTTCTCAGTGTGACTTTTAGTTTTACATGTTTAGTTTGTCGTTTAAAAGTACCCTTAGAACTGCACTTCCCCTGCTCCATAACCAGTTGTCCCAACTTCTCATTTTCAACAGTTCATTTCTGCTTATTCATTAGTAATTGTTGCTTGAATTTTAATTTGTAGGTAACTTGTAGTATAGATTTTAGGTATCTGAGCTTATATTCCATTTTAGAGCTTAATTGTAGATTATCTTTGAGCCTTAGTAGCCCCTCAGAACCTGTTGCCCTGTACCACTAGTAGCTTATTTACTTGAGCCTTTTCTTTGCCCCATTGTTTCTGATCTAGTGCAGCTTTTGTTCTTATTTTTGGTTTTATTTCAGCAAGTTTGTAGTAGTAGCTTTTAAGTTCTGTGCTTGGTTTACATTTTGAAGCTTGTTCAACAAGCTTAAGCTTGCCTCTAAGTTGGTGGCATAGACTGTTGTTGCATCAGTTTTTGATTCTTCTTTGTTTGCTTTTTGGTTTTAATCTGCTTATTAGCTTCCTTTAGGTTATTTCCTTAGCTTCTATAATCTTTTAGGATTATTTTTAGATATTTTCAGCCTCTAGTAAGTATGGCACAAGCTTATGCAAGCTTGTCCACTCATTTCAAAATTTCAGCTTTGATTTCATTCTAAAAAGGTTTCAAGTAAACTAATTTCATTATACTCTTATTTCTAGCCTATTTTTAGTTCTCCAAATAGCTTATTTTCACAAAAGTTTTCTGTTTTCATAAGCTTAGCTAGTTTCTAAAAGAAAAGTTCAAAAATAAAATAGATTTGCAAAAAGAGAACCAGGGGATTCGAACCCTGGTTCTGTTCATTCACTGCACCTCACACACCACACGTTTAACCATTTTTCCTAGGGTCTTTTCTCATAAACTCTTTCACCTTTTATTCTTTTCTAGCTTCTTAGTTTCTTATTTTTCTTTTAAAGCTCAACCTGTTTTTAGCTTATAGTAGCTTTTCCAAATTAGCTTTTCCAATTTGTACATTTTCCTCATATTTCTGTTATAATAAAAGACTTTTAGAAAAAAAATCAGAATTTTTACTTTTAATTTTCTATTTTTAATCAATTATTTTCTTTTATCTAGATTTTAATTCATTTTAAATAAATAAAAAGTAAAAAAAAATATTTTTCTTTTTCCTAAAATTTTCTTTTATCATTTCAAAGTTTTAAAAATTACTTTTGAGCCCGTAGGTTAAGTCTAGCTTAAAATTCGCGTTTTATTTTGTTACGTAGACGTTTTATTTTAGTTCGCGTTTACGATTTTGTCATTTGTGCTTAATATGCTTGAACCTTTAGTTGTATTATTTGATTTTCATTGTTAAATCATATAATTGTAGTGTAAAATCCAAAAATCAACTTTTAAATCTTATTCACTTCACACGAGCACATACGTACGTCGAAAACGCCGTCAAACCTTCGCTGGGACACGACCCGAGAATTATTTTCACAAATAATTCTTTGGAATAAACGTACTCCAAAATACTCACATCAATTATGGCGCCGCTGCCGGGGAAGGCTTGAAACGAATTTGACGTTTACGTTTGTTGTTTTGTGATTTGAAGAACCTTCTCCCGGGAAGTTATCGTTTTTGAAAACACAAAAAGAAAAAAAAATAGAAAAAGGGAATACTTGTCACCAAGTATTCAACAAACTCCAAAAATACAATAAACATCCTCCGTCTTCCGTTGAAGGAGGGCGGTTGTAAACCAAATAAGCTTTCGCAACAAAAGAATAATCGTGAAATCAATTGTTACCCGATTAGCCCATAAAGCGAAAAGGTTTCAGTTGACGTAACGGTTAATAAAAAGATAATAAGAACAAAAGAAAAAAAATATAAAAAGAAAAAGACAAAAAGATTTTGATTTTAAGTTTTCTTTGTTAAAAACCCAAAAATATTTTCTTTTTCGATTTGATTTTTGATTTATGTTTGACTTTTGTTTTCAAAATGCTAAAAATATTCTTCTATTCCTCTTATCCGTATAATTCTTTTTCTTTAATCCTCTAAACCGATAATTCTTTATCTTTCTCCCTCTATTGTTTAATTCTAATGGAATCGTATATTCCTTGTGTTGGTTGTGGTGAACCGCTTTACGGTTCACCATGTCGTTGGTGTACGTGCGAAAGGTGTGGTAATGATCTTCGGAACGGGTGTTGTATGCTTTGTAATGCTTTTACTTATGATCCTAACCCGAATTCATTCGACTATCCTTCCAATTTTTCCGACTACCCACCTCAATCCAATTATTCTTCGTACGATCAACGTTATTGTGATACATGTGGAGATTTGTTAGATTCGACATCGACTTATTGTCAACGGTGTACTTGCGAGAGGTGTGGTAGAGATTTTATGAATGGATTTTGTTCGTTTTGTGCTTCCGATTATGGAAATTCATTCTCTTATTCGAACTTTTCCAATTATCCTCAAAATGATTTTTATCATCCTTCTCAAAACCTTTATGAGCAAGAACCGTATGTCAATAACTTCTCATTCCAGAATACCACGAATTGTGAGCAATCTGTTGAAAATCTTCATTCTGAGCCGTATCCAACATTGAATGAATCAAATGAATCACTACTCAGTCTAATGAAGGATAATTCTGAAGAGAGCAGAGAAGACGAGACTTTGAAAGAAGAAAACGAAATCAATACTTCGAGTGGCAATCCCACTCCATCTTGTGAACCGTTAAATGTTGAAATTTTTTCTATGGAACCTCTCGACGACAATTTCGTTAAACTTCAATACGCTTTAAGGCTTGCGAGTGCTCGTGTTATTTTTAATGAACCATCGACTCCTGCTTCTTCTCCGGTGATGGAAATGGAACGAGAAACCGAGGTGACAAAGGACCCGGTACTTTCCACTGATAATGGGAGTGCTAAATACGTCCAACCTTCGGTTGTCCATGAATCAGTTGTTCCTCCTAAACCGTCTAGAATTGATCCTCATCTTTCTCGATTTATGGTTAAGAGTTTGTCAAGCATACGTGCTGAGCTTAAAACAGTGACTAAAAAGAACGTCTTGCCTTATCTTCACAAACAAGAACCAGAGACTACAACGGAAGTGGTGGAAACTGCTAGCTCTCAGAGCACACCACTTGTCCCACCTCCGGTTTCTCCTAAATGTTCTTCGACATTTGTTTCCGATATTGTTGAGCCGTCAGATCCTTTGGAGCCCGAGCTCAAGGATTCTTTACCCGATTTTGAGAAATATGTTTTTGATACGGCAGAAGAGTTTGATTTACTTCCTCTTGATAATTCGATTGATCGTGTTGAGATGTTCTCCGATTCTGACGTTAACGATTCTATATCTTGTGGAGACATCGACTATGTTGATGAAATTCCTTCTGAGCTCGTCAGCTTAGAAGAGGAGAATAATGCAGAAAACGAAGTTGAATTCGATCATTCTAAAGATTTTGATGACCTTGTTCCAAGAGTTCCCGAAACATTCAATATGACTTTCACAAATCCGTTATTTGATTTTGATTTGGAATTGACTCTTGATAATCCAATCTTCAATATTCCTTGTGATGAGTCCAAAATGGAACCCGAGGTCCAGGATTCATCTCATTCGATTGATTCTCTTCACGAGAAGTTCTCCGATGAACTTGCTCCCATTGATCCTCTTCCACCGGGAATTGAGCATTCGATCAATGACTTATTTGAACAAAATGTTCTTCCTTCTTTGTTACCCGAGAGTGACTCATCTTCATCTGAAAATTTTACCAAGATTGATATTTCCGACTCATTCCTCTCTGAGGACAAAATTTTCAAACCCGGTATATCACTTTTTGAGAAAACTCACATGGATGAGTTGTTTTACAAAATGAGCTTTAAAGATGAAATTCAAAATAAAGAGTTTGAAAAAATTGTTTTTGAAAACGGTGATTTGATCTTAATTGTCATGAAAATCTTTCTCCCGTTTGTTACATATGATGAGATTTCTCCATCTTTCCACTCCACCGGGAGTGAGGATACCGTCTTTGACCCTGGCATCTCCGTTTTTGCCGGGTGTTCGTCTCATTTGCTCCCCCAAGAATAAGTAAATTCGGGGCGAGTCTAAGCTACACGACTCGTTACTAAACAAGCGCTTCGTGGGAGGCACCCCATGCTTATCATTCTATCTTCTTTCTATTTTCTAACCAATAACGTGAGGAGGGGCGACCTTTTCCAATCTTGTGTTTCGTGGTTGTTTGTGTTGCTTGTCCAGGAATTTCCCGATTAATGAAGACTCTAGTGCTCGTTGTTTGTCTCATCTCCACTCGAGTCTCATTCTTCATGCTTTTGGAAGTTCGTATTATATCCTAAATCTTATCGACTAACGTATCTTTGGCATAATTAATAAACGGCCCTAGATTTTTGTTAGGATTACCCTTACCTTTTCAAACATTGAGGACAATGTTTCGTTTTAGTTTGGGGGGGTCAATCTTCGATTTGATTTGACTTGCACTTTCATTTGTGTTGTTACTCATGCAACCTCGTTTTTCCTCAAAAATATAAAAAAATTAAAATTTTTGAAAAATTTCTAAATAATAAGAGTTGAAAAGTTGTAAAAAAAAAATAGAATAAAGTTCGAATAAGTGTTTTGACACCGTGTTGACTTTCTTGTTGGCGAGAGTAGGAATAATATTTTGACTTGATCGGGCGTGTTGAGCCCTAGCTTGTTCCCTTAACCAATGATGATCACATAAGCGTGTGCTAGTTTTGTACACAAGGAGCTATAAAACGCGAATTCTTCTTTTAGAATCTGCAAGTTCCCGTACATTACTTTATATATGCGCAGCTTAAAAGCTTTCGCTAGTCTTTTACATCAAAGGAGCTATAAAATGCGAATTCTTTTATTAGAGTTTGCAAGTTTCCGTATTTGACTTTAAAAATGCGTGGCTTGATTATCGGCTAAGTATTCGCGAGTACTCATTATTTGAGAACTTTAAAAAAGCGAAGAGCGAGAGATGATAATGTTTATTTAGAAATTAGATGCCATACGTGGAGTAGTGGTTCTCTTTAAAGCTCATCGAAGGTACTTGTGGCTTTTTCGTTCCCATTAGCTTGTTTCACCCCATATCTTGTGTATAATAATTAAAGATGTCTCGGATTTGACGAAATTTAGTTCTTTATCTTCTTAAGAGAATCTTTGTTTGAAAAATTGGGTACACATCAAGGATACACGCCATTGTATTGTGTTGTATTGTATGGTATTTCGTTGTATTGCGTAGTACGCATGTGGTTTCGGAGCTACCCTTTAAAGCCCGGTATTCATAAGAGCTAAAGTGCTTTGAGACTTCGAATTGAGATCGGACCTTGGATCCTACATTCTAACCCTAGCAGTTGGCGGTAGGTCTTGGATTAAAACCGTGAAGGTTCGGAGTTGAAAAGTTACTAAGGCAAGAAAAAGAAAAAGCAAAAAGTGAAAAAAGTGAAAAATCAAAAGAAAGAATAAGGATTTATGTTGAGATTTATGGATTATGAGCTTAAGTGTTAAGACTAAAGTTGGTCGCGCGTGAGGTGCATGTTACGATCCTAGATCGGACGCATGAGGTGCACGTGAATTGTACTCGCCAACTTATGTCTATTATGTCTATTCCATAGTCTATGTATGTATCCAGTATCCTTGATGTGGACTTCATTTTTCGTGCAAACCTTCTTAAGAGAAGATGACTAACTACTTAGCGTTAGAATTCTTGGTATTTTTATCGGACTAATTCATATTGGAACGAGAAAATATGAAGCAATTCATTTCTCAAATTAATTTAAAAATTCTAGATACACTAAGATTTGGGAACAAGGGGTTTTTACACAAGTAACTACGATGAGTAGTATTGACATCTAACTTGTAAGTAAACAGTGATCTCGTTCATAAGCTTAGTTTGGGGACTTGTGAAAAATCAAGGATGACGAATTTTATCCTTTGGTCACTATTCTACGAATTGTGTTTCTACTCGATGAACCTAATAATTATCGAAAGATAATGAAAGTCGATACACCGTCACCTGAATAAGTTGTGAAAAGTTCGTAAGTTATAAGTGTAATAAATGGATAAAACAAAGAAAATGGTAAAACGAGGCGTTTAAGGGAATAAATGATTTCGTATCTCTTTCGAACATTTTGCTACTTTTCAAAGTTAAGTAAAAAGAGTTATGAAATTATTTATCTCTAAAGCGTGATTGAATCCCATTGCGTGAGGACACGACAATATCTTAGTTTGGGGGATTTTGATATGTGTAAATTCACATATCTTTTATTCGTCATTTTAAGACTTAATGGACCAAAAACACTAACGAAAAGCCAAAGATATTTGTGTTTTTGTCTTAATGATTGTGCAGGGATTGATTATGCAAAAACGGATTCAAAACGAGACAAAACAACCAAAAACGAGCACGAGACGGAAGAGAGTCAACAAAGTCAAAGCCCGGGATTCAAGAAGTTAAAGTTGAGCTCAGAAAGTCAACCTTGGTCCTTCTATTTTTCAAGATTGACAGAATTAGTCCTTGGATTGAGTTTGGAAGTTTGGCAGCTTAGGTCCTTGGAATTTAGAAGATTACAACATTGGTCCTTATCATATACATTTAATAAAATAAGCCTGATCCAATCCATAACCCTTACATAACTTGTAAACCCAAAAGCCCAATCATTAAAACAAAACCCGGCCCAATTCCTTTACCCAAAACCCGGTTCAAAATCAAAGAAATATAAAAAAAACCATACGCGCCCCTTTTTTCCCAATTCCCTTTCCCAGCTCCTAAGAACCCTAATCCATTTTCACCCAAAATTACCCCAATCCCACCTCAATTCAACCTCGTATTAAGGGTACTATGGTCAATTCCCACATCACTGACACGCTCTGACAAGGGAATAACACGTGGCCTGCTATGATTGATTGAAACGCGTCATTGGGTGAATTCAAGAGCTCTGATTGGCTGGATGTTGTCACAAGGGATCAATTTCGAATATGCTTTGGAAGATACTACTTCTGGATTGTTCTGAAGACCTCCTCACGACAGCTATAAATAGCTCCTTACTCTCACAGTTTGGTTTGGTTAGATGGTTAGCTTAGGTGTAGTAGTAGGAGTAGAATAGTTAGAATTAGCTTATTAAATAGCTTCAGCTTATTGTAGTTTCACCTAGCTTTCACAGTTGTAAACATTCAAGAGTTTTAATAAAGTTCAGTTTTCATTAAATTCCTAGCAATTTAGTTTCTTTTTCAAATCTGTTTAAAGCTTTCATTTACTGCTCTCGTTAGTTTATTCAAGCTTTTCAACAGCTTGTAGTGAGATTCATTACTGAGTTCTGTTTCAAATTGGTTAACTACAAGCTAGTAAATGAAAGTCAATGGTGATTCATGTTGAAGATTTCTAGGTTTAGTGGTGATTTATTCATGATTTTCTGGTGTTAATGGAGCCTATCCAAAGATAGGCATGTCTCAAATGTTCACTCTGCTCAGTTGAGGTTAGTTTGTGAGATCCCATTTTCATTTCTCTAGCATGACTCTGCACTTATAATTTCGTAGCATAGAATTTGTCCATTTAGATTTGATCTAATTAGTATTGCTTGAATTTTTCTATTGAAGCTTGTTTGATGTTAATTGAATGCTTGCGGTTGATTAAGCTTGATTTGAATTTGATTCTGCTATGAATTTGATAGCTCTGTGATTGTATGCTATAGTTGTTAATAGTTGTTGTTTGCTGACATTTTAGTTTCTAGAAGTGTTAATTCATCAGTTTGATCATTGTTGATGTGAATTGTAGTCATAGATCTTCATTTCATAATATAATCTGTCTTCTTAAGGGTGTTTGGATTAGCATTGTTCTTAGTTGATTTGTTGTTCAATTGTGGTTTGTTTTGCTTAATTGGTATTCTTTAGTGATATATAGCTTAGATTTACTGATATAGTGGTAGAGTAATCTCTAAAAGTCAAAATTAGATTTCTGTTTCATTATTGTCTGCTATTTGAATAATCTGTCCATGCACCTTTGATCTTCTGATGTATTTTGTATTTGAGATTGTCATTTTAGTGTTTAATCATCATTATTATTCACCTAGTAGTAGATTTAGTCGATTTAAATTGATCTTAGTCAAAGTATAGGTGCAATTAAATAGTTATAATCTGCACTGCATCAGTTGTTATTACAACTCAGCTTAGGTTTTTAGAATTAAATTTCCAGCTTTTCCACTTTACCAAAATCCAAAATAAAATACTTTTCATATTCTCTAGTTGCTTATCTCTTATTGTTTGCAGATTTCTCAGTGTGACTTTTAGTTTTACATGTTTAGTTTGTCGTTTAAAAGTACCCTTAGAACTGCACTTCCCCTGCTCCATAACCAGTTGTCCCAACTTCTCATTTTCAACAGTTCATTTCTGCTTATTCATTAGTAATTGTTGCTTGAATTTTAATTTGTAGGTAACTTGTAGTATAGATTTTAGGTATCTGAGCTTATATTCCATTTTAGAGCTTAATTGTAGATTATCTTTGAGCCTTAGTAGCCCCTCAGAACCTGTTGCCCTGTACCACTAGTAGCTTATTTACTTGAGCCTTTTCTTTGCCCCATTGTTTCTGATCTAGTGCAGCTTTTGTTCTTATTTTTGGTTTTATTTCAGCAAGTTTGTAGTAGTAGCTTTTAAGTTCTGTGCTTGGTTTACATTTTGAAGCTTGTTCAACAAGCTTAAGCTTGCCTCTAAGTTGGTGGCATAGACTGTTGTTGCATCAGTTTTTGATTCTTCTTTGTTTGCTTTTTGGTTTTAATCTGCTTATTAGCTTCCTTTAGGTTATTTCCTTAGCTTCTATAATCTTTTAGGATTATTTTTAGATATTTTCAGCCTCTAGTAAGTATGGCACAAGCTTATGCAAGCTTGTCCACTCATTTCAAAATTTCAGCTTTGATTTCATTCTAAAAAGGTTTCAAGTAAACTAATTTCATTATACTCTTATTTCTAGCCTATTTTTAGTTCTCCAAATAGCTTATTTTCACAAAAGTTTTCTGTTTTCATAAGCTTAGCTAGTTTCTAAAAGAAAAGTTCAAAAATAAAATAGATTTGCAAAAAGAGAACCAGGGGATTCGAACCCTGGTTCTGTTCATTCACTGCACCTCACACACCACACGTTTAACCATTTTTCCTAGGGTCTTTTCTCATAAACTCTTTCACCTTTTATTCTTTTCTAGCTTCTTAGTTTCTTATTTTTCTTTTAAAGCTCAACCTGTTTTTAGCTTATAGTAGCTTTTCCAAATTAGCTTTTCCAATTTGTACATTTTCCTCATATTTCTGTTATAATAAAAGACTTTTAGAAAAAAAATCAGAATTTTTACTTTTAATTTTCTATTTTTAATCAATTATTTTCTTTTATCTAGATTTTAATTCATTTTAAATAAATAAAAAGTAAAAAAAAATATTTTTCTTTTTCCTAAAATTTTCTTTTATCATTTCAAAGTTTTAAAAATTACTTTTGAGCCCGTAGGTTAAGTCTAGCTTAAAATTCGCGTTTTATTTTGTTACGTAGACGTTTTATTTTAGTTCGCGTTTACGATTTTGTCATTTGTGCTTAATATGCTTGAACCTTTAGTTGTATTATTTGATTTTCATTGTTAAATCATATAATTGTAGTGTAAAATCCAAAAATCAACTTTTAAATCTTATTCACTTCACACGAGCACATACGTACGTCGAAAACGCCGTCAAACCTTCGCTGGGACACGACCCGAGAATTATTTTCACAAATAATTCTTTGGAATAAACGTACTCCAAAATACTCACATCAGTAGTACAAAGAATTGAACACTTGAACTTGGTGTTTTTTTGGGTGCAATATGCCTGCATCCATTACCAACTGAATTACACGCTATTAACACTTATATATAAAAAAAAGTATTAACAGCAATGGGGCGTCGGTTGACATTGTTAAGGCCATTGGAAAGCCCTAGTTTTTCAAGAAAATATTAAATGGCAGAACACCTCTTTCTGGATAGTTGCTTGGTGTAAGGCGAGATTATTCTTAAAGAAAAGTCCCCCTTTTATTTGCTCTCGAATCTAATAAAAATTGTGTTGTTAGCGATTGATGGGTTGTTTCTAATGGTGTTTGGACGGGTAATTAGAGCTGGAGATGCCTCCTCGCGGGAGGACTTTGAATGACCTTTCTAATCTCATCTACCTTATTGGAACTGTCTCTTTGTCCAGTGACGATGATGAAAAGTTGGTTTGGTCGCTTCATGCTTCAGGTGCTCTTAACATCAAGTCCCTTGCAAGTATGATTCAAGATAAAGTTCTTTATGATTGCAATCTTGGCAAGCATCATGTGTGGAATTCTTGGGTCCCTAGGAAGATCAACATTTGTACTTGGCGCACCTCTCTTGACAGGCTTCATACTCGAGTGAAGCTTGAGGATATGGGAGTTGTTTTACCTTATAAAGTGTGCCCCCTTTGCGAGCTAGAGGATGAAACTATTGATCATTGCCTTTTCAACTAATATGAGGTGAAAACTATATTGGCTCAAGGTTTGGATTTGGTGGAGGATTGAAATGAGCTCGTCGATGACCTCTCTTTCGACTAGGGACGTGGCCTCCGGCAATGTCTCCTTTTCTGGAATTCCTAAGCTCTCAAAAATTCTCCATAGTGTTTATCAAGTCGTGGTTTGGTCTTTATGGAGTTGGAGAAACATAGTTTCTAACCCTCATTCGGATTATTTGGCTGAGGTAAAATAGAGGATATCTTCCCGTCCATTCAGAGATTGTCGTTGCTCTGGATTTCTAAGAGATGTTCATTAAAGTCGGTCAATTGGAGTGTTTGGAGTGGTAACCCGAGAGAGGTTATTATCTAGTTTTGTGTGCGTCATTGTTTTTATTAGTTGTGGTTGTTTAGAGGTTTGTTATTGCCATGGTGTCTGTTCAATTATCTTGAGGTGGTGTATGACTATGTGTACGTATTTGTTGTTGCTCTTTCTTAGAGCTTTTTTAATATATTTAGCCTTTAAAAAAGAAAACAAAAATATAGCAGGAAAATAAATTAAGAGTTTGTTAATCATCAAACTCTTAATGTGACAAGTTGATTATCTTAAAAAGGCTATTATAAAAATCAAATTATAATAGCGTCTTAAGAGTATCAACTGATGTAATCCCAGTGTTGATTAGTTGAGCCTTTTCTTAATCAATTTATTCGAGACTCAATGTATTCAAGATACTGAAAGTACAATGTAACACAATCTTGCTTAAGTTACATAATCCTCCTAATCAACACATGTCAACTTACTTTTGTGAAAAACGTAGAGAGTGTTTACTTTATATTTATTAGAAGTAAAAAAAGAAAAACCAACCATTTCATTAAGGGCAAATTACCTGAAAATGTATGCAACTTGCCACTTTTTCTCATTGTATGTAGCTTTCTTTTTTTTTTTTCCCAATGTGTCACTAAACTTCCTAAATTCGTCCATTGTGTGTAGCGGTGACTTGATTCACCTGCTGGAGCAGGTTAACCTAACGGTCGTTAGGTTTATCATTGCAACGTTAGTCCTTTAGACTAACGATCGTTTATCATGACTACATACAATGACAAAAAGTAACAAGTTAGATGACTTTTATAATTTTTAAAATTTATGTACTTTTTTTACACGTTTTTGCACACATTTTTATACACACATTTTTATACACGTTTTTATGCATGTTTTTATACGGATTTTCATACACACGTTTTTATGCACGGTTCTACACACGTTTTTATACGTTTTCGCCAGTTTTTTTGCGTTTTCGCCGGTTTTTTTGCGTTTTCGTCCAGTTTTTCGCGTTTTCGTCAGGTTTTTCACGTTTTTGCCCGGCTTTTCACATTTTCATCCAATTTTTTACGTTTTCTTCTATTTTTTACGTTTTCGTCAGTTTTTTCACGCTTTCATCTATTTTTTTCACGTTTTCGTCCCGTTTTCGCGTTTTCGTCCGGCTTTTCACGTTTTCGTCCGGCTTTTCAATTTTTCGTCCGATTTTTCAATTTTTCGTCCGTTTTTAGGTAACCCGAGAGAGGTTATTTTCTAGTTTTGTGTGCGTCATTGTTCAATTTTCTTGAGGTGGTGTATGACTATGTACGTATTTGTTGTTGCTCTTTCTTAGAGCTTTTTTAATATATTTAGCCTCTAAAAAAGAAAAACAAAAATACAGTAGGAAAAGAAATTAAGAGTTTGTTAATCATCAAACTCTTAATGTGACAAGTTGATTATCTTAAAAAGGCTATTATAAAAATCAAATTATAAGAGCGTCTTAAAAGTATCAACTGATGTAATCCCAATGTTGATAAGCTGAGCCTTTTCTTGATCAATTTATTCGAGACTCAATGTATTCAAGATACTGAAATTACAATGTAACATATTCTTGCTTAAGTCACATAATCCTCCTAATCAACACATGTCAACTTACTTTTGTGAAAAACGTAAAGAGTGTTTACTTTATATTTATTAGAAGTAAAAAAAGAAAAACCAACTGTTTCATTTATGTAACTTACGAAAAATCAATTCTCAATATTTTTCCTGTTTCCAACGATTCCTCTACCTCTCTCTTTTGCCTACAAAACTCAAAAGTTTCATCTTTAGTTTTTACTTATCTTTGTCTATTTTACTTGACCCCAAAATCTTGAATTTAAAATGAACATGGAGTTGAAGAGTAAGCTAGATGAAATTAAGCGGTATGTTATATTTTAGTTACAAATGTACCATAAAATTTTCTAGTATATACAACTGACTCTATAAATTACAGTCTCCTCAACATGTTGCGTGATGAAAATTTCGATGTGGTGAAGAGCCAGATTATCCACACAGGGATCACGACGCCTGATTGTCTAAAGGTTTCCTACTGTATCAAATGTTTTAACTGCAGCGTGTCTAATTTATGCATCCTTAACATGTCTGCATGACATGCTGAGATCAATATACAACTAGACAAGCCCGGTTAAACTATAGTACAATTTTATATTCATTTATAATTGCATGTACTATCTCATTTTTGTTCCATAATTATATAACAATTTCATAAAAGTGAATAACTATTTCAGCGTGTACAGTTTTATTTAGTAGAGTGACAGTATTACTATGTGAATCAGGGTGTTGTTTCTTTGATATTCGACAAAGCTGTTGCTGGTCTTCACCTTGATTGCCATTTGTATGCTCGGCTGTGCTCTGCTCTTATTACGGAACTCCCCTCATTTCCATCTCATGGTGGGAATGATATCACTTTCAAGGGATTACTTGTTAAAAAAGTTCAAGATGGTTTTAATTGCTCTGGGCAAATTTTAAGTGCACGTGACCAAGGTACTGTTAGAACGATCGAACGTCGTGGTAGGGGAAACCTGTGCTTTCTTAGTGCGCTTTACCATCAGAACATTGTTACAGAAGATTTCATGAATAAGACTATTCTGGTATGTTTCATGCAATATTAAAATAGATTCATGTATGATTTGATACATTATGAAGTTCACTCATGATGTGAACTTGTGGATTTGTTTGCAGAAGATGTGTGGGCTTGACCGTATGCCGTTTGGACCAGGTGCAAGTTCAAGCTAAGTGCGAATATGTGATGTGGCTGATGGAGCATCAGTCATATATCGATTTGAATCAAAGTGTCATCGTTTATCGGTTGTGTAAACATTTGTCGGATTCAAGCTTTACCTAATTGCTTCTTATTGATTTTCTTGTTTCGAACGTTTCATTATTCAAGTAATAAGATCGTCATTTCACTATATACTAAAAAAACAGGTTTTGAATGCCCATATTTCAAACATTACAACTTACAACAAAGTTGGATAAACTCCATAAGTTATAAGCCCATCTATATAGTTAGGCCATTTTACACTTTTAAAGTTTAAAGTTCATATTTCTAGTATACATTAACCCTGATGGTTCTGGGATTCTATGAATATGCATTTATTTATTGCACAATGTGCACTTAAAATTCCACAAATTTAATGCCATTTGGTCAAAAAAAAGTTGTTTAAGAGTATTTATGATCAATCAGTATGTTATTAATCCGTAAGCTCAAAAGTCCATTTTACAAAACAATTTCAAGTGTTTAATTACTCCTGAAGTTGATTGAAGATGGCTAAACTTTAAAATTGGACCACCCTAAAATTTCAAGGGACACAAAGATGTGTACAAATGATCTGTCTATAATCAATTTGTTGAATATCTATTAAAGAGAAATGCTTGTTGCAGGAACAAATTTTTCAGTTGTATTTGATGGTTAATCCGGATTTTAACAAGCAATGTGTTAAGATTTTTATAACTTTCTATATATCACCAATGTCTTGCATATAAATGAGGTTCATACAACGGGTATATTTGGCGAGAGCTGGAGCTAGAGCTTATATAATACACTTAAAAAACTTGAGTTGTCAAATTAATTAGTGCTAAAGCTTACTATTTTAAAATCATCAAAAAATATATCAAATTAAATTCACATATAATGCAAGCTTTTGCACGCTAATCCGTTATACTTTAAGAGTATTTAAGTAATTTTACTAACTATAAACCCTTAAAATCCTCTGCAAGTCCGTTTTAGTCATATTGGGTTTATGGAGGCTTAGAGAGCTTAAAAAAAAACTTACATAAGCATGTGTAACAAACAAATTTTATTTCATAAGCTAGTTCATTTAAAATCTACGAACCCTTATAATCACTTATAAGTCTATAGTAGGGCTGAGCAAACCACCCGAACGGACCGGACCGACCACATTCGGTCCGGTCCTCGGTCTCGGCTTTTGGGCTAATTCGATCTCGTTCTTGGTCGGTTCGGACCACAAACCGACTATTTTGCCTTGTTGGATCGGACCGACCGACGGACTAACTGAGACCGGACCGCACCGACCACATTCGGTCCGGTCCTCGGTCTCGGCTTTTGGGCTAATTCAATCTCGGTCTTGATCGGTCCAGTCCGAAACCGATGCTCAGCCCTGGTCTATATCCAAACTCAGCCAATATAATGTCTCACTCATGTTACACCTAACTCTCATATAACCTCTTAAATTTACCAAGCTAACATTTATACCAAGTGGGCTTTTAGTTTATGGTTTCTTAGGATTTTTTTGGCCCTTAGTAGTTTTAGTTTTTGTTGTAAGCTCGAGTGGTTAATGTAATTTTGTGTTTGGGACTCATCCTTTTTAATTGTCTTTGTTAAAAAGGTGAGTTGCCATCTCTTATGTATCTTGTTTTTTGGGTTTAATCCCTTTTAATATATGTTGCCTTTCTAAAAAAAAATAAAAAATAATAAGGGCTCTATGCTCAATTATCTACTAAAAACTAAAAAGTAGTACATCAAAATTTTAAAATTATATCTTCTTTTTTCTAATTGAGTATGAGACTAAAAGTTTGTAACCTAAAAATTATTCAGTGAATTTTTTTTTTTTTTTTTGCCACACCAACAAATAAGGAGCCAAAGTTCTAGAAGAAAAATACTTATCGACCGTACCAAAACGCCATTGACTTTTATAAGCCAAAAATATTACTGTATACTCTACAAACTACTTATAATACCCGTGCACGCATGGGGTTTTTCCAGAAAAATTTAATTATATAGTATTATCGTTTAAAAACAAAAAATCTTATGTATATTTTAAAAAGTTAGAGCATCAACATGTGCGAAAGTAAAAAAAAATAGTTAGCAGAAATTGTAAATATAAGCGTGGCATCGACCTTGTATTGGATTTTTGAGCGTGTCTCCTTATAAAGTTATTGGGTGAAAGGTTCTTTGATCACATGGGTTTACACATAAATCAAATTTATTTTAAAATTCTTGCTTACTATCTGGACATATAAGAATTTAACCGTGAAAATTCTGATATAAGTACAACTAATAAGTATGCATGAGTTTTTCATTATGTATTAACATCAATTAATATTTTAAAAAATTTTATTGGATGAAAGATTTAACTTTGTTTAGCTGACATAGATGTTAATGTTGATGTTGATGTTGTTGTTTAACTTTAACTATTGATATAATGTTGTACAAAATGTGCGAGTTTAGTAGCATATAATGAGCGTTGATGAAGTTAAAATATACTCCGTAAAGTTTTTTAAAAATGTTTTTCCGGATATCCATATATAAACTTTAAATAATAATTACATGAGTCGTTATAAGTACAATCGTGTATATTTATTTTCATATCACAGTAACTCGTACATACCATTTGATATTTTTATTATCGTTAATAATAATTTAACTGTATTTAATATTCAAATCCGTGTACGTATAAATCAAACTTTTAAATAAGATAACATGAGTACTTATTTATATTTAACTTACAAATATATTTTAATAGATGAAAGTTTAAAACTAATTTTTATTTTAAAAGTATTTAACGTATATTAAAACTAATTCGTACATTTATAAAATTTTGTAAGTTTAATGGATGGAAGTCTCAAACCAATACTAATACTCATGTAATTGTAAAGAAAGTTCATATTATAAAGTGTAGCAGGTATAAAGTCTAAGGGTTTATTTCTTTATTATCTAAAGTTATCAAAAAACATAGAGATTTATAGTTTTAAACTTAACTCCATATAATATATTTAAAATTCAACCACTAATGTTTTATTAATTACCTTATATTTTTTTAAGTTTTCATTTTCATAAATTTGACACCTATATTTTTTTGCGTTTTTTTGCTCAATCAAATTCTCCACCAAATTTATTAAAGTTTGACCAAAATCAATTTAATTTTGACTTTTTATTGGCCAATCATATTGCTCAATTTCGCCTATGTGTCAAAATCGAGCTTTCCTATTGGCCCAATTTTTTTTTGTTAAGATTGTTTTGTCAAAAAAACTCCGAAATGATGTAATTATTTTATTATATAAAACATTAAAGTTGCTATCAAATTGACTAGTAGCTATAAATTGGCTAGTACCTTTTTTTTTTCTTTCATTTTTTTTGAACTTAATATGTTATATATGAGCACCTACCAATTAAATTTCTGGCCAATAAGTGCGTGTGTGGACATAGATGTTCCGATATTTATTGCCACCAAATTGTACTGTATATAGATACATCAACTTACGACTATTAAAAATTGAACACGAAGCGTGTATCATAGATTATCAGTAGTATAAATGTATTTCAAAGTTACAGTTTGTATGCACATTTTTAACTTTTGACAAGGTTTTAGTCATGAGATTTATAACTTGTGCAAGCGTCTTCCGAAAACTTTCGTTACATATCAATTGCAAACCAAATCAACTTATCATGAACACAGACGCGCGCACACGCAAATGAACCTCTTTAATACGTGATTCATTTAAATATTCTTGAAACCAAATATTCGCGTACGTTGAGGAGTGCAAAGCAAGTTATGATTCATTTAATTAATTTGGACTTCTATGAAGGTGCCATTTGCAAGTAATTCAACTCAATTTGCTGTAAATTAATCTAGCCACTATATAAAGTCGATACACACCAACGAAACAGTATTATGTACGCTTTCTAGTTTGTAGCTACTCATTTAACAAAATGATATCCATTTTATTATTTTTCGACGATTGTTACCATTTATTTAATCGTACATATACCTGTTGTAGGACAAAGCATGTAGCACGTGACATTGATTTTTATTGGGTAAATATTAATCCACGTCTCTAAATCTGGATTATACGTGTATCACGACACTTTAAGATTGACATTCATTACCAAGTCACCAAGTTGACATTTAATATTTCACGTCATTCTACTAAAAAACTGTAGTTTTACACACAAGTTGAGGTTTTTAAATCAAAACTGGAAGAATTGACAAATATAAGCCATATTTAAAAGGTTTGTCATATCTTATTGTTTTACGTATACTTTTGTGGTTAGCATGATCATATTGAAAACGTATTAGGAACAACTTGCTTGTGAATCTAAAACTTATGTTTTCTTATTCATATTCTCTACCAAACCTAAGCTTTTTTAATTCAACCTTCTATATCTTTTGACTGTCCAAGATGAAACCAAATTTGAATTCTGCCCCAAATACTCACTATGTTTCTTTATAACCCTACTTTTATGTCCGAAGGAAAAGAACATGTAACATTCCTGAGTCAAGTTCAATAAATAGTAAAATGAAAACAAAACCAAATCATATACGAAAAGGAATTTCAACTAGACTTATACACGTATTTGAAGTTTTGCTTAACTTGTTTGGCTTGCAAGTAATTGCAACCTTATTTGACTTTATTTTCAACATGCTGATCACATTGATCGAGTAAGTTTTGATATGATATCTTCTAGAAATTAAAAGACACGTTAGGCGAACTCAAGAGATTAAGGTTTTATCTCATTATTGGTTAACTTGTCGTAATAAATCTCCTAATCCGAATTGGTCAGATTGGATTAATGATCAAGAAACTGTTGAATGATCTTATTGTAATTTCATTTTCTAGCTTCTTGCTAGTTTTTTTTTTTTGAAAAGTTGTTCCTAAAAAAAAAGAAAAAAAAAAAGAAAACCGCATTGATTGAGTTTTCTTGAATTCAGTATATATAAAGTTTTACGTGGTTAGTTAAACCTTTCAACTTTAGGTGATATTTCTAGCATATCATGATCATACAACATGGATACAATTGTAAACAATACGGATTAATATGATACTTAGTTCTGTTTTACTTTGTTTCAAAAATGCAGTTGTACTAGTACGACTCTATCAAAACCTTACACAAAAATGCGTAACTATGTTATAATTACGTTGTGATTAAATTTTTTGACTATGTTAAGATAAGTGTCATTTTTCTCTCGACTATGTTCATACAACATGAATAGTCATATATACATTTTTTTTGTTATCATCGCTAAAGTATCCCAATTGTGTATTGACGGAACTATTAAGGGGCAGGGGAGGTCCCTCCCCCAAACTCGTGGCAAGTAATGTAACTAAATTACTACGTAACTTTTAGGGGTAATCAATATGTCTATTTCAAACTAATTTCTTCAACTTCTTATCCCTCTTGCCGTAGGTTCTTCTCTTTGTATACTTAAATTGAATACATTAATTAGTAGGTTATTTATAGATACGATAGGTAGATAATTTGCGACTTTTATTTATGCAAATTCATGTACACGTTTAACTATTTTTATTATAGCATAACTTTGTTTTTCTTTCTTTTAATCAACTCTTGTATGTACTACTGTTAATAAGTTATGCTTTATACTTTGGTATAGTTTATAAGTTCATGTTTTATATTTGGAATTTAGATAATTTGTTTTGATTCTTTTAGTTACGACTTTAAGCTTATGAGTATTATTTTATTGTTTGTTTTATCATTTATGGTGTTTTTTCTATACAAACATTTTAAACTTTGATAATTTCGGCCCCCCATGACATACGTTCAAGATCCACCACCGCAATTATGTAAGGCCTTTTATTGCTCTAAAGCTATATGATTTTTTTCTTATAAAGGTGTTCCAAAAAGTTGTCGACACGAAATCAAACTACTAACACGTATATGGATTAGATCGAAGATTTTTTCCACAAAAACAAATTCGTTTTAGAAACTACAAAAGTAGCAAGAAATTTTCATTTTCCCATGATCTAATACAGCCATAAAGATATATAAAAAAGGCTAATGATTTGCACACTCTAAAAAGTTATTTGCACACTCAAAGTACAAACAGTTGAAGCAGAATGTTTAACAGTGTACAAGTAAAATTATGTGTCTACTTCACAAAGTTAGCTAAGTGTTTCACACGCTTAGTTAAGGCATATTTTTTCGTTCTTTTGTTTGATATTGTTGATTGTTTCCTAAAAAATAAAAACCTTGGATTGATTGTTCCTATACTAAGAGATAGTTTGTATTGATACACAGTGAAGTTGTGTAATTTGTACTGTTGTACTGTGTAAGTGTTGGTTTGTTATTTTGGATCTGTTCTAACATTTCTAACAAAAACCCATTTCATATCTCCTCATTTCACAAAAAGGGTCACAATCTTTTTTTCTCAAAAAATGAAGATAACATGCAAACAATCATCTATGATAAAACCCTCCAAAACGACACCGTATAAACAAATATGGAACTCAAACCTAGACCTAGTAGTAGGTCGTATCCATATCTTAACCCTTTACTTTTTTATACCAAATGGTTCTGAAAACTTTTTTGATTCTGAAACGTTAAAGAGATCCCTAGCAGATGTTCTTGTCTTGTTTTATCCTATGGCTGGTCGTTTAGGTTATGGTGATGATGGTCAAAGGTTGGTTATTGAGTGTAATGGTGAAGGCGTTTTGTTTAATGAATGTGAAAGTGATTGTGAGATTGATGATTTGGGTGTCATTACTCCTTCACCGGAGTTGAGGAAGCTGGCTCCGACGGTGGAATATTCCGGTGATAGTGGGGGAGTTACCCCTGCTGTTGTTTACATAAAAAAAAATAAAAAAATAAAAAAATCAAATAATAATCATCATCATCATTTTTAAAAGAAGTGATAGCTTCTATTTAAGAAGCTTATTTTTTGTTGGTTCACACACTTGCCTCAATCCAAACGTTTTACATCTCAAAGTATCGGCATAATAGCCGGGACTTTGAATATTGAGGACAATATTCAATTCTAGTGTGGGGGGGAAATTCTGGCGAATTTGATCACGTTTTTTCCATCTAAAATGCCTTAATACCCCCATTTTGACCAAATTTTTTTCTCTGGTGTGAGTGCTCTGCACTAACACGACATATGGTTATCAGTCCACCATGTCTCATCCACAAAAGGTCTGGCTAATCCGAGAGCAAACGGCTCCCGGTAAAGATATATCAAATCCATTTATGGCTTACAATTTGCCAAAAATTGTATGGTAATCGACTCACCATATCCTAATCAGTGAAGAGTTGGCTAGTCCAGAAGCAAACGGCTTCTGGTAAAGACAAATCAAATCCGTTTACAGCTGGTGGTTTGCTCAAAATCACATGGTTATCAGTGTACCATGGTTCTTACTTGAACTGAAACATTTGGCTACTCCAGAAGTAATGGCTTTTGGTAAAGAGACATCAAATCTATTAAGTTTTCCCAAAAGATTGCTAGGGACTAGCAATATTTTAGTGTGGGGGATTGATGAGTATGCAAATACTCATCATTTTTGTACCATTTAAACTGCCAAAAACATCCAAAAACACCCAATAATGCATCAAAATAGTGAAAATATTCCAAAAGTGTATTTTATATGTTTCAGATGCAAAAAGATCAAAAACAGATGAAAAACAACCAAAGTTTGCACAATTGGCAGTTTCAGTCCCTCAACTATCAAGAATTGACAAAACTAGTCCCTAAGAATTCATTTTCAATAAAAATTCACCAAAGGTCCTTTTGAAATCACAAATAATCATATTTAGTCCTTTGGTGGCAAGTTTGCAAAAATTACACAAATGGTCCTTCAAGTTTCAAAACTGGCAGAAATGGCCCCTGAGCAAAATATTTTGAATGAAAAAGTCATTTATGGTCCTTGGAAAGTAAAAGTTATCACAAATGGTCCTTGGAATAAGAATGTGGTGTTTACAAGTTTGGTCCCTGAAGTTTCACAATTGGCAGATTTAGTCCCTGGAGGTGTAAAAATAGAAATTATCACTTATGGTCCTTGGATTATTCAACATTGGCAAGAAAAACCCTTGTGAATACTTTGGAAGAATTACATTTTCAGCCCCTCCATTTTCAGATTTACAACTATGGTCCTTGTGATAATTCTACAAACCAAATGGACTCCCTTTTTACTATAAACCCAAAACAAATAATAACCCAAAAATAAACATAACCCATCCCACTTCCTTTGGCCCATCACCCTTTGCTGGCCCAATCACCACAACCAGCCCATTTCCCCCCTTTATAGCAAAACGGGGTCAAACCCCAAGTCAAACCCAGAAACCACTCACCCCCCTTCTTCCCTCCCAAACCAAAACCAGAACCCACTATCCCAATACCACCTTATCCTCTGCCACCACTTGCCCACTACCACCCATCACTTCCCACCGCCCAAAACCATCAACTCTACCCTACCCCTAACCCCCCACAGACCCAATTGCACTCAATCAGAACCAATTGGTATAAAACCAATTTCCCGCCAAAATGCCATCTGATGGCTAGGATGAGTTTCAGAGATCAAACGGCTCAGAATTGAAGTGGAAAGAGAGAGGGGACTGCCAGAAACCCTACAAGTCACATATAAAAGAAGAAGAAGACCAAAAGACCATTTATTAGTGTAGCTTAGTATAAAATAGTGTCGTAGGTAGTTTTATTTACTTTTCAAGTTGTATATTTCAGTTGAAATCAGTGTATTCAGTTCTTAAAGTGTAATGAAAACTTAATTTAACCTTAATTTTAAGTTCCTTGTCTTAATTTCAGTTTTTGCATTTTTTGGGTAAAATTGACAACTTTACTTAATCTTGTTAAATCATTGTTTTGTTGTTCCTTTTAGCTCAATTCAGTTTACTTATAAGCTTTACTAAGTTCTTAAAGCATTTGAATTAGTTTGGATAATAATTAATAAAAATACTCAATAATCACTAAAAATAGCTCAAAAATAAAAAAATCAGTCTACAAGAAAGAAGAAGCAATGGAGCATGGCAAGTTATGGAAGGACATGGTAATAGAACCTCATGGGAGGTATTAGGACAAGTTTGAGATCCTAGTTACTTATCTCTCAGTTCGAATCCTCTTGTAAGCCATTTCTCCAATTCTACCATTCTACTGTAGCAAGTCTTATTAGTGCTTATTTGTGTGCTTTTTATGATTAGTCAGTGTACTTGAGTCATATCAATATTAATAGGTTGTTGTTAAATGATTGGGTTCATATATGCACATGTACAAGCTTAACTGCCAAATTTGCATGTTGTGATCATTTGAATGTTTAGTGGTTTAAATTGCTGCTTCTGTGTTCATATCATCATATTATATCATTGTAGGTACTTTTGATTCAGTTTAATGGATTAAAACTGTCTCTTGCTTTGAAAAATCTCACATGAGTATGTTTTAAGGGGTGTTTGGATCTGCTTGTTTGTCTAGGTTCTTATGTGTTTCTGTGGTAGAAATTGCTTGTACCATGTTCCATTAGGCTTAATTAGTTCAAGCTAGTCATAAAATACCAGTGTTGTTCTACAGCATAAAAAAATTCTTAATAAGGCTCGATGACCTTCTTTCCCTATGCCAGAAGTATTTTACTGTTAGGATTTTTAAGAGATCTCAAATTTCATTCATTTAAGAACGCCTCTATATATACAGGCGCATAAGTAGTATGTAAGTAGATACGCATGCAATAGCTCTGTGTCCATAGTTATTTAGTATCACTAATAGATATATTCATTTAATAGAACCAATCAAAAGTTCATTTCCTAATAGACATACAAAACTCATCTTCACGACAAATACTATAAAAGTAGTACAATAATTTCAAAATGAAAAAGTTTTTGTAATAACTTGGCAATTTTTCTCTTAGGGTTTTAAATATTAGGTTTTAGGATTGATTTTTTGATTTAATATTTCACTGCTCATTTCATTAGAGTAATTTTTATTTACTTGATTCAGGCTGAAAGTGCTCTATCTATTGTAGCTTTTATTTAGTGCTTTTCTGAAAACCTCCCCTGTGCACCAGGTTTGCACCATTTTTCTTGAAGCGCAGCAACTTGCCTCAATAGTTGGAATACAATTAGATTACATTGTGGTGATTTGTGTTGGCCACTTAGGTTGTCTTGCTATACATAGATAGTTTGTGGTTTGCCATTTTCCTGCTTATTTGATAGCTTATTTACTCAGCCCCTTGTAGTTCCCCTCTGACCAACCTGTGTAATAAAGGATACCTGACTCATCAGGATTATATAGGCTGGGGCTTATTATACCATCCGTGACGTCCAGAGCTAGTTGATTTCTTGTTCCTGTGAAGATCCCAATATGAGCTTGAGATCATATTTAGTTGTTTTATTGTTTTGTATCTGCTTTCGGCATTCATGTATTGTTTTGCTCGGATTTAGCTTGATTGTATAAGCACCTCACTCGTGTGATATGCCTTATTTAGAAGTCACGTCTATATTCCATGTTTTGTCGTGTGCACCACGCTTACAAACCGGTTACATTTTAATCTATTCAGCTGTTTCATTGCAACTATCTTCACAAGCCTCTAGAAAGCTCATTACTTGAGCTTTTCCCTGAGCTTGTGGGCTTTTTGGAAAGCTACTGGTGGACTTGCCATTTCCCAAGTTCATCTTAGTTTCTCAGACTTTTCCCTACTTATTTTGGCATGTCAATAAGACCTTGAATCCCTGTTTTGCCCTGTGTAATTTTGGGATTTGCTTATTTTGCTCATTCTACAGCTTCTCAGGATGGTGTTTATATCTTGTCTGTTTTCAAGCATATTCCACATATTGATTGCCCTGATATGCTTGTGCTTTGTAGCTTGTCCGCTACTCCATAGGAGATTTGGATAGCGCTCTGTGGGCTTATTATTTTGCTCTACCCTCGCTATTTTACAACAGACTTCACTGTTCATAGACAGGCCTCTGTGCGCATAGAGCTTTACTCTCTTTGAGCTCTAGCAAGAGAGTGTTATATACCTACCACAAGATAATGTTCATGTAATCTTCAGACGATGAGTTTAGATTGCAAGGTTACCAAAACTGATACAATTCTCACTAAAGTAGATACAATCACTATTTAGATGACAGACGTGATAGGTATACCTCTTTTTAATATAATTGATTTTTATTTTTCTTTTTAAATTTTTATTAAGTACTGTACATGTTTTCTAATACTGACTTTCTCTATACAACCTTGGCTAAGAAGTATTAATTTAAAGTCATTAATATGTATAAATTTTCATCTCCAGCTATTATATACTGTATCCATAGATCTTAGTATCTTTCTCAATTAAGATCAAGACAGATTTATTTAATTATTAGTTAATTATTAGTAAGGTGTAATTAGGTACACGGATTTCTCAAATTAGAATATCACAATTTGTTGTAACAGTGAGTGATGTCCCTTACATTATATATCATATTTCCTAATTTCTTAAAGATTTAAGATATGATTTTATGGAATGCACTTCGGTAATTTTCCATAATTAGTCTGATACTGTTAAGTTTTTATAGTAATACATTGCATATATTGATTGTCAGACCATTTTTAAATATAACCTCAGATATTTAACCTTTAAGAATGACACAGAAAAGGAAAACTATCGAGTTTAAGTGTGTTAAAATTAATCTCAGATCCATTTTAATTATAATTTTCTAAGTTTAGTATAGACATATAAATTGTAGAAATCTTGTAGAAAAGTTTGGAATTTGGTAATTTTCTCTTTTCATTTCTATTTTTCGTTATTTAATCTAGTTTTAATTAACCTTTATATAATAGAGTTTTTAAGTATTAATTAAGATAAAAAGATCCAGCAAAAAGACAAAAATATTTATTTTTAATTTTGTATATTTCTTTTAACGACATTTTAGAGTTTTTAGAGGAATTAAATTTGTGCAAATTTTAGTGTAATTTTTGTAATCTTTAATCATTTTTAGATTTGTTATAAATTAGTTTTAATTACATATTTTGAAAAAATGTAGTTTTATTAAATAAAGTTAATTATTTAAATATTAGCAAACTGCGAATAAATCACCTCAAAAATAATAATCTTAATTTTAAATGTATGTTAGGTATTTTCTTTTCATTTTAATTTTGGTAATAGTTTTCATTTTTCGTAGACTTTCTGTTGTTCATTTATTGTTCATAATTCCTCCTTGCCTTAGCACCAGGGAGAGCCCAACTTTTGTTCAGTACGTTGCATTTTTTATGTCAAGATTTTTTAAGGATATGAATATTGGCATTTCTTGGCATTTGTGTGTTAATACTGTTCCAATATCTCTATTTTCAAGCAATCAGTAGAGTGGTGGCTAAAAATAGAATACCCAAAACGCATAAATCATTCTCAATCTGGATATAAGCTGTTCCGAATCACGAGATACTATTCCATAAAGACGTTTTGAGTACAATTTTCAATCCTCAGTCGGGATATAACGACCCGGGAATACACTGTGCTTACACCGGATCATTAATTGATCACTCTCTCCCTCATTTGACTTAGTTGACCACACCTGGTTGACTAGTTAGTTTGGGAGGAGTCATTCCACAACTTGCAAAATTCAATCTAGATCAGTGAACTTAAAGGTTAATAATAAATCAATGTAGAAATTAATAAAGCTTACTAACCTTGTCAATTAAAGATGTATAGTAGGACCAGTATGTTTGCAGTTTGCTCAAAGGATGCTCCATGACATCTATTATAAAAATAATGCATTTCAATAAGCAATCCAAAGCAAAAAATTGATCTTTAGGCATAGAGTTTACACGGTCGGTATTCCTTCAGAGCTCCAAGTACTTTTTAGTTGTTTCATACCAGCATCTATCACTAAAAGACAACAGCTGAGTATAAAAAATTTAAATAACCATCATTGTTCAGTATAAGTTAAAAACGGCATACATATAATATGCGACCATTAGAAAACGTACACTAATAAGTTCGCGAACCTTGACGGTGGACCTGAAATTTCAACAGATGAAGATGCGTCAAATACTCGTACGTGGGGTTAAAAAAATTGTTTCGGAAAGTAAGTTACCATCCAGACGTGGTTGCCCGACCCTCCTCTTGCGAGGCGTGGATATAGAGGCTCTCATCTGCACAACAGGACCTTGTGCACCAGGTATAGGATTATTCCTATTTCTTTTCGAGGCACGACCTGTCAACTGATTCATTTGTGAGTGCGCGGGTCTAGAAACAACATTAACCAAAAACATTAATCAACAACGCAATGGCAAAGAGTTTGACACACCATTAGAAATTATTTTCAATCGTTGTGATACGAAAGGCATAAAAACTACCTTCTTGGATATCCGAGGGTATCGCTGTGCCCATGGCAGCTGATACTTCAGGAAGTGAAGCCATCTCCATGACACCTAATACAATAACAATACGGGACTTAAATATTGAAAGGACCACAATTCATATAAAACTGAATTATCAGATCATGAAAACAGTAAGAAAAATACGAACCCGGAATTACCTTGCAGCGGCCTCTTCTCTCTGTTAAGATTGTGCTCATTATTAAGGGCTGAGCAACTTTGTGGCATCTCACTGGTCGTGGCACCACCGGATGAAGATGTGGCGACCTCCACAGTTTCCGTTCGAATAGTAGCTGACACAAAGTCTAGCATAACCGGTCCACGCCTCACAGCTATACACATTGTGAATAAAATATTGTTTATTACGTATCATTTACTTTGGATTATACTCAGGGGCGGAGCTACGTTAATAGTAGCGGGGGGCGACGCCCCTGACCAACTACTCATGAAGACACAAATTATGTACGAAAAGAACTCAGATTCATAGAAGGTTCATCAGGTGCCGTTAAACTATTTAATAAGGGTGTAATCAAAAACGTATTACAGCTGTGAAGTAGATGGTGTTTAGACTACCTACCACTAACTCCCGCTTGATGACCTTTACTTTTTTGCAAACACCGGGCTCAGTGTGATCATCTGCTGTTATTAAAAAAAATGTCAGTAACATGTAGCCATAAAGGCAAGTGAATGAGAGATCGTAACAACAGTTTAAGCCAGGAGCAACCTACCGCATCAGTGGCAACAGTTAGAAGTATAGCCAATGCACATGTATTTGACCCGTTGTGAGGATTTGAGCTGCACATGTATAGCCAACGCACATATCCATTGTGTTTGACCTATTGTGAGGCAGTGCACATGTATTTTGGGCAAACTTGAATCACGTCCGGCGATGTGATTCTTCATGATCACAACTTCCAAACCCTGACCACAACACAACAATGCATCAAACATTCGTGTGAAAACGTAGAGGGGGGGTGAATACGTTACCGTTTAAAAACTTTACTACTTGTTGTATCAAATGTCCATTTTAGCTTGTTGTAATATGAAAGACGTTTCTTGTTGTTTATGACCAACATAACTTAATACATGTTATCACACAAGTACAAACAACAAGTCACAACACACACAATCACATAATGCAAACATCAAAGCAAAGCAATAAGTAAAGGGAAAGTGCAAACCATTCACGACACGAGTATTTATCGTGGTTCGGCTACAAGGACCTCTTTTGTCCTTGCCCTACGTCCACGCCCCGAGTACCCAACTCGAGAGTTACTTCACTAGATCAACAACCTCCCTTCTCGGCGGAGAAAACCTTACAATCGTCGCTTACACTTTTACCGACANTGTACTTATGTTGTTATAAGACACATTTTTATATATTGTAAACTTACTAATATTATCTAGACACCTAATGTGACACTTATTCTATTTGACCCATAAAGTGCACTTTGACACTTAAAACACTTAAAGACCCTAAAAGTATTTTAGTCATTCTTAATGGTTGGTCAAGGGGTTTTATCATAATGCTATATAACAAACATGTACGAACCTGTGTTGTAGCATACGATGACTCGAGACGTTGAGAGGTGTTGAATGTTTGTTGAGACAAAGTATGATTACAAGTAACTTGTACATTTTACGTTATGTATCAAGTTATACGTTTGTCATCAATCAAAACAAACGAGACCGTATAGATTAAATATCGTAATATTTGCACTAACAATTCGCATAAATTTCCATAAATAATAATACCCGTTATATTAACATTGGTGGCCTTTTATTAACCTTCTATACATATGTGATGCAAATGACAGTGTGTTGTCCTTCTCCACCATGGCTGCAACCACATGAATAAGGCATAAGTTCAAGTAAGCAACCTCGTAAGCCAAAAAAGGCAAGGCGACCCTGATCCTAAATTAGACTCATACTCAATTGAACATAAGCTCAATTTTAAAAATACCAAACTCATAAAAACACAAACACAATCAAAAGCCTAATTTTAACAAAAAAAAAATTAACGAAATTAGAAATTGTAGTTTTTTTTCTTTCTACAGAATAAGCAACTCCGAATCCTATTTACTAAAGTGCTTATATCTAAGCAGCTTATAAGCGCTGATTTATAAGCATAAAAATAAGCAAATCCCAACTACCCTCTACAAATAAAAAAGCTCCAACTTTGACTTGTGAACGATCCTATCTCCATATTTAGGTTGCTTTATGCGATTCCTCCATGGTCGACGTACCATAAATTAACTACATCAACAAATCAAGAGTTAATCTTTTTGCACCAAATATCAAAAACCCAAGAATCATTTCAATAATCGGACAAAAAAAAAGTGTTAAAATTAAAGATTTAAAGAAAAACAACCACGTAATTTTTCGGCTTCATAAAATAAAACATACCTGGTACACCATGAAACACGAGAAGGCACCTCCTGTTAGCACATCTTTTCCAGATTCAAACATCGCCGCAAGATCGTCGACCACAATCGGTGCAGCAGGCGCCTCCTCCTGTAACGTCTCACACCTTGCCACATATCTCAGTAACTGATTTCGAAATTTAGGAACATATCTAAAATCGGTTGTGTGTGTTTTTTTGGATAAGGTTCGAAGATTCCGGAAATTTGTGGGACTTTTGCCTCGCGTGAGGTATAGTAAAGACTGATATGGGCCAGTATAAGCAGCAAAACAAAGTAAACGGGCCATAAGTTTTCTCGGGCTGGGCTGACGCATTTTTGGCGGGAAAAATGGTAAGCAAAATGGCGTCGTAACCTTTGGGATTTAATATATATTGTTAACAAGGATATGATTCTTGGGAAGAGATAAGTGAGAGGAAAAAATAAAATGTGAATGAATAAAAAAACACATATTATTTTCTGAAGTGTGTGACAGTGATTTGTTCTCATTTTTTTATTCTTCTTTCTCACTTCAGTACGTTAAACATGACAACATGACGACACATGGATATTTGATCTAATATATATGATTTGCAACTTGTGGTGTATTTTTTTACATGTTAGTATACACATGGATTACAAGCTAGATTCTTTCCACATAAACAAATTCGTTATAGAAACACAAAACTAGCATGAAAATTTTCATTTGACCGTGTTCAAATATCAGCCACAAAGATATAAAAAAGCAAGAGAACAAAAACTAAGATATAAAAAAGCAAGAGAACAAAAACTTACGTACAACTAACAAGGATATGATTCTCTATCAAACATTAAACATGACAACATGACACATTCACAAACCAAACAACAATAAAACCTAGACAAGATTCATTTCTAACAAAAACCCATTTCATATCTCCTCATTTCACAAAAAGGGTCACAGTCTTTTTTCTCAAAAAATGAAGATAACATGCAAACAATCATCTATGATAAAACCTTCCAAAACGACACCGTATAAACAAATATGGAACTCAAACCTAGACCTAGTAGTAGGTCGTATCCATATCTTAACCCTTTACTTTTTTAGACCAAATGGTTCTGAAAACTTTTTTGATTCTGAAACGTTAAAGAGATCCTTAGCAGATGTTCTTGTCTTGTTTTATCCTATGGCTGGTCGTTTAGGTTATGGTGATGATGGTCAAAGGTTGGTTATTGAATGTAATGGTGAAGGTGTTTTGTTTAATGAGTGTGAAAGTGATTGTGAGATTGATGATTTTGGTGTCATTACTCCGTCACCGGAGTTGAGGAAGCTGGCTCCGACGGTGGAATATTCCGGTGACGTGTCTAGTTATCCGCTTGTTATGTTGCAGGTATATGTTTGTGTAGTATGGTTTTTGAGTTTTTGGTGTTTGTGTTTTGGTACTTGGTTATGCTTTTTTTTACATATTTGGTCCATGTAGAAGTAATACAATAGAATTCCTATCCTATTAGCTCAGTAGGGCTAGTGTCTTTACAAGAAATCTCTTCCAAATTATTGATCAATAGAGGATGCATTATCAATATCAAAAGGTGTTGTCACGACAAAAGGTGTTGTCATGTCAGGATAATACTAATGCTGAACATAATTTTCCTCGTGATGTTAACCTTGATAACTTAGACCCACTCAACAATGTGACCACGAGTCCACGACCATATGCTCCACAACATTATGATGTGATAGTATAATGAGAATGTCATAAATATGAAAAAGTATAATGTTAGCTTTAAGGTATGCCTGTTGAACTTCACTATGTCTAGAACTGGAGATGTAATTGTAGATAGAGATGTAACGGGAGCTAGAAAATAAAGGTTACTTGATGTAGTTGTAGTGGGAGCTAGAAAATAAAGATTACTTATATAAGCTATATGAAGTAGCATTTAAATTTAAGAGTTTATGAAATATTATTAATCTAAAATTTCTAATAAGTTATGTCTCTCAAACAAAGCTTATATTTTAAGTAACATATTTTTAAAAAAAATATATGCATCACTCTTTAATAATCTTATGTGTCAAACTTCATTTAGTGTATCTACTAGGCAGGCGATTCAAGTTCTTTCTCAAAGAAAATTAACCATTTAAGGTTTAACTTCCATTCAACATTGTGAAAATGAAAAATATTGCTCGGTCGGTTATTATCTGCTCAGTAAATTAGTTTACGAGAGCTGATGTCCGAATGTCCAGTTGTTTATATATAAACAATCAACAACATTGTGTCCTCTTAGCAATTTTACACTATGAGCTTTAACGTCACAAATTTTATGTTATTCAAATGACGTCAAGGATTTACTTAATTGACACACTACTTGATATGTAAATCGGGGTAATTGTACTTACAGTGTATATGTTGGGCAACTTATGTATTCTATTTTTTCCCAATTTGCTAAAACTATTTTATAGGACACACAAGTACGGAGTACATGTTTATAAAATTGCAATTTTGACCAAACTTGTAGACAATGTTTGAGGGTCAGAAGTACGATTCTTTGAAACTACAAGGAGGCTTTTGCAAAATAACTATAAATGTCTTGTACCATGGTAAACGTGTTGCCTATTATAGACGTAAAGTCATACGTGGTCACGTAATCATATGGGTCCACGTTGTCCTTGGTAATCATGTTTACCGTACATGTAATGAATGCACTGATTACATAGTACGTACTATTTAACATTTTTGTTGTGACTTTCTGAATTGGTTAATCTTTTGATTGAATATCATTTACTAGTAAATGTTTGTAACATAAGTTTTACTTATGAAAGGTAACGCGTTTTAAATGTGGTGGAGTTTCGCTTGGGTCTGGAATACATCACACGTTATCTGACGGGCTCTCGGCGCTTCACTTCATCAACGCGTGGTCTGATGTTACACGAGGATTGTCTGTAGCAATCCCACCTTTCGTTGAGCGTACTGTTCTTCGTGCTAGAGACCCTCCAAGAGTTGTGTTTGATCATGTAGAATATCACGCCCCTCCTTCCATGATCACGAGTACAAAGAATAATGACAAATCCGAGTCTGATCATGTAAATGTGTCCACTTCCATGCTAAGGCTTACTTCAGATCAAATAATTGCAATTAAAGCAAAAGGCAAAGGTGATGGGAATGTGTATCATAGCCAATACGAGATCCTAGCAGCTCATCTATGGCGATGTGCGTGTAAAGCACGTGGACTTGATAGCGATCAATTGACTAAATTGTATGTAGCTACCGATGGACGATCAAGATTAGTCCCACCACTCCCACCAGGGTACCTAGGCAACGTGGTCTTCACTGCTACACCAATTGCTAAATCGGGTGAGCTTGAAAATGAACCATTGGCTAACACTGCTAGAAGAATCCACACAGAGTTAGCCAAAATGGGCAATGAGTACCTAAGGTCGGCCCTTGACTACTTAGAGTTGCAACCAGACTTGACAGCACTCATTCGAGGGCCAGCCTATTTTGCATGTCCTAACCTCAACATCAATAGTTGNACTTGGAGACTTGGATTCAAAATGTAACGATTTATAGGAGAGTTTTTTTTTTTTTTTTTTTTTTTTTTAAAAAAAAAAAAGTTGCAACCTTGTGGGTGGGGGAAGTAAATGTGAAACGTCCATTTTTTTTTTTTCCAAAGTTCGAATTTTAACTGCCCAAGCCCAAAACCGATTCGTTTTTTTTGCCGATGTTGCCGAAACTATCATGCCGAATAGGATTTTATGTGTTGCCGATGGATGCCGATCGGTACCGAGCAAGATTTATAAACGATGCCACCACCCTTATATTATATTGGTTTATATCGATTTTGAATAAATTTACAGAGAAAATTTATAAAATTGCAATTTTGACCAAACTTGTAGACAATGTTTGAGGGTCAGAAGTACGATTCTTTGAAACTACAAGGAGGCTTTTGCAAAATAACTATAAATGTCTTGTACCATGGTAAACGTGTTGCCTATTATAGACGTAAAGTCATACGTGGTCACGTAATCATATAGGTCCACGTTGTCCTTGGTAATCATGTTTACCGTACATGTAATGAATGCACTGATTACCTAGGCACGTACGTACTATTTAACATTTTTGTTGTGACTTTCTGAATTGGTTAACCTTTTGATTGAATATCATTTACTAGTAAATGTTTGTAACATAAGTTTTACTTATGAAAGGTAACGCGTTTTAAATGTGGTGGAGTTTCGCTTGGGTCTGGAATACATCATACATTATCTGACGGGCTCTCGGCGCTTCACTTCATCAACGCGTGGTCTGATGTTACGCGAGGATTGTCTGTAGCAATCCCACCTTTCGTTGAGCGTACTGTTCTTCGTGCTAGAGACCCTCCAAGAGTTGTGTTTGATCATGTAGAATATCACGCCCCTCCTTCCATGATCACGAGTACAAAGAATAATGAGAAATCCGAGTCTGATCATGTAAATGTGTCCACTTCCATGCTAAGGCTTACTTCAGATCAAATAATTGCAATTAAAGCAAAAGGCAAAGGTGATGGAAATGTGTATCATAGCCAATACGAGATCCTAGCAGCTCATCTATGGCGATGTGCGTGTAAAGCACGTGGACTTGATAGCGATCAATTGACTAAATTGTATGTAGCTACCGATGGACGATCAAGATTAGTCCCACCACTCCCACCAGGGTACCTAGGCAACGTGGTCTTCACTGCTACACCAATTGCTAAATCTGGTGAGCTTGAAAATGAACCATTGGCTAACACTGCTAGAAGAATCCACACGGAGTTAGCCAAAATGGGCGACGAGTACCTAAGGTCGGCCCTTGACTACTTAGAGTTGCAACCAGACTTGACAGCACTCATTCGAGGGCCAGCATATTTTGCATGTCCGAACCTCAACATTAATAGTTGGACTCGTCTTCCAATATATGACGCAGACTTTGGGTGGGGTCGACCCATTTTTATGGGACCTGCAAGCATACTATACGAAGGCACGATTTACGTTATACCGAGCCCTAGTAATGACCGAAGTGTGTCATTGGCGGTGTGCTTAGACCCTTCTCATATGCCTCTCTTTGAGAAGTACTTGTATGAATTTTAAATGACATGTAAATGTAAATAAACTTGATGCCGATTTTAAGGGAGAAAACTTTTCGGCATTGTACATGGATCGGATTATCGATACTAGGCGTGTTTGAAGTCTTTCAGTTGAAATATGCAATTATTCTTTGTACCGTTTATAAATTTTCTTGCTTGGTAAGGGATCCAGTAAGAAGAAAAACTAAAATAAGAAGAATAAAAAGAATTTCTAGCCACACATTTCAAATGGGAGTGAGAATTTTAAGAGGAGATACATCTATTTTGTAGGTGCATCTGAAATGGGTGGTTGTGATTTCTTCTTATCATTATTTTAATTTTTCTTCTTATTTGATCATAACTCTTTCTTGGTTTACTTTCTATGAACATTTAGCATCTTTTTCTATAATTATGATGTGTGACAAATGCAGTAGCAAATTCAATAATTTAAGACCCACTTAACGTTTAACACGGGCTAGAAATATGTTGACTCAATGACTCATAAAGACTTTGGCCAATTTGGGTCTTGCGGGGAAACATGAATGTTGTTTTTTCAAGGTTATTTGTAACTTTTTTTACAAGTGATACCTTATGATTTATTATTATTATTATTATTATTGTTATTATTATTTTTATTATTATTATTATTTTATATTTTTATATAATTTTCTTTGTATTAAAAACCTATAAAGCTGAAAGTAAGAAATAATAAATATAAAATATAATAAGTCAAAAGTATAAAAGTGACAAAAAACACGGATAAAAAACTATGTTATATTATAAACATAGTAGGTCAGGCGGTAGAGGATGTAAAAAGTACACTAAAAGGTGAGCCAACAGATAGCAATAACACAACCTTTTCAATAATCAATACATTAACTTTGTTTTAATCACCATATCATATTTAAAGGTGTGTTTGGTTGCCTCCTTCTGAACATCAGGTTTGGACTTAGTCTTAAGGGGCTGTTTGGTTTGTTGCTAGGAATCATAATGAATATCGGATTTGATATAAGGTAAAATGACAGTAGATATAATTAAGTTTATTATTATCATTGTTTATTAGGAGAGAGAACTTTTGGGCATTGTACATGGATCGGATTATCGATACTAGGCGTGTTTGAAGTCTTTCAGTTGAAATATGCAATTATTCTTTGTACCGTTTATAAATTTTCTTGCTTGGGAAGGGATCCAGTAAGAAGAAAAACTAAAATAGGAAGAATAAAAAGAATTTCTAGCCACACATTTCAAATAGGAGTGAGAATTTTAAGAGGAGATGCATCTATTTTGTAGGTGCATCTGAAATGGGTGGTTGTGGTTTCTTCTTATCATTCTTATTTTAATTTTTCTTCTTATTTGATCCTAACTGTTTCTTGCTTTACTTTCTATGAACATTTAGCATCAACTGGTGGGGTTTTTCTATAATTATGATGTGTGACAAATGCAGTAGCAAATTCAATAATTTAAGACCCACTTAACGTTTAACACGGGCTAGAAATATGTTGACTCAATGACTCATAAAGACTTTGGGCCAATTTGGGTCTTGCGGGGAAACATGAATGTTGTTTTTTCAAGGTTATTTGTAACTTTTTTTTACAAGTGATACCTTATGATTTATTATTATTATTATTATTGTTATTATTATTTTTATTATTATTATTATTTTATATTTTTATATAATTTTCTTTGTATTAAAAACCTATAAAGCTGAAAGTAAGAAATAATAAATATAAAATATAATAAGTCAAAAGTATAAAACTGACAAAAAACACGGATAAAAAACTATGTTATATTATAAACATAGTAGGCCAGGCGGTAGAGGATGTAAAAAGTACACTAAAAGGTGAGCCAACAGATACCAATAACACAACCTTTTCAATAATCAATACATTAACTTTGTTTTAATCACCATATCATATTTAAATGTGTGTTTGGTTGCCTCCTTTTGAACATCAGGTTTGGACTGAGTCTTAAGGGGCTGTTTGGTTTGTTGTTACTTGTTAGGAATCATAATGAATATCGGATTTGATATAATGTAAAATGACAGTAGATATAATTAAGTTTATCATTATCATTGTTTATGTTTGAATGACAAAATATGGTATGAAAAAGTGTATAGACATTTGAATTTTGTAGTGAAAAAGAGAAAGATAACATAGACCCACGGAATGGATCTATTAGACAATAAATTGGTGGGGAATGAGCCTATGGCTATGAATGATATATTTGAAAGTCATATACTTATACCAAACATCTACAATCATATCCATTGGCATTCCCTCATCGTCATTCCCCCATACCAAACACACCCATTGTCATTCCCCCATACCAAACACACCCAATAAATAAACCAAAAGTTATATTCTCGGAGTGGAATACGCCGTATTCAAGAAATTGGATATGCCGTATCAACTTCACAAAATGAACAGTACCAGACAGAAATAAAGAAAAACGGAAAAGACATCCCGGGTTGTCTCTCGGTAAGCACTTTTGGTTATTTCTGAGTCGTTAAGTTCTACTCTCTTCAGTTTTACGTTGTTTCGCGAAAGCTAGCATGTCCACGGGTTATTCTATCGATCACACCTTCATTTCTCTTGTAATCAGGTCGTAATCCCAAATATCTCTTGTAAAACTCTTTTTCCTTTTGACACGCGTGCATTATACCTCTTGTCTTGTCTCTTCCGTTGATCATCAAGATAGGTGGTTTCTTGTTGCAAGTTATCTGAGAGGAATGTCGCAACCTATGTATCATGTTAGGCATAATATAACTGACATCATTATTTTCAAAAGAAATCAGCCCAATAAACTCCTCTTTTTTTAAATTGCTAGCTTGCTTGAAAGGCTTTCTAAAAAAAGTTAGGTTAATTCCTTATCAACATAATCCCCTTAGTCGTCCATAACTGTGAACTATGTGACATAATAAGAGCACCCAACAAACACAGTTACATCCCCAACTCCCGCAACGAGGTCATTTTCCCTAGGTTTCAATTGTTCTACCGTGATTGAGTTAAATAATTCCCTTGAAATGAAACTTAACTAAGGGGGTTTTTACTATTCTCTTAATGAAGAGAAAAGTGGACCCAAAATCTTTAATAACTCTTAATTGGGAGAGACATTAAAGCTTGTCTCTCTCAAATAAAAAGCTAATAGAGATCTTTATGTATAATCACTTAATTTATTAAACGCTCCCTAACTCTGTAACAAGAATAAGTATGATCTTAGTTGGTAATAACAAACTAACCGATGAAATCACTCTCTTTCCCCCTCCCCTTTCTTAAACCACCACTACTAGTATCAGTCGGCCACCATCAAAAACCACAAAAAATGCTTAAAACTATTAGTTGTTACTAGTTTACGTGATCAAAATAGTGTCGTAGCAAACTTTTTCCATAGGATAATCAAACGCCATATTTACACATAGAACTTTTAATAGAAGTTGAATAAATGCATGAAAGGTATGCATCACTGGTAACGAATTTCCACTATCAATTATTTAGCTTATACTGTTAGTATTATATGCATGTCCCGGTTCTTAAAGTCCCCATTCCTCTAGAAACTTTATCACTTAGTAACAGAGTCAACTTACTTTTTTTTTATCAAGTCTCTAACGTATACGTGTAAAGATAAGGACATAATAATATGATTATCATGAAATTTTTAAACGTTTCGTAATTCAACCTCGTTAGTCGTTACAGTATACAAGTCACCGCGAAACAAAATGGATTTATGGATTACAATATGCAAGTCACATCGAAACAAATTTGATTTATGAGATGTATGTAGATTGGTAGTATCTTGCATAACGTTAATAAATGGCAATCGTCATACCTTGTTCCGGCCGGATTGGGTATTGTTGTTGTAACGTTAATAAATGGCAACACTAATTAGCATGCACATTGATAAAAGCAACGTTCATACTAACTCAAAGACATGACTAACTCAATAAGATATTGAACTAGTCATATAAATGGCATTGGCAATATTGCTTATTGGTTTTTTAGTGAGTGAGTGGTGACAATTCAAGATGGGCCTATGTGTTATGCAAAAAAATTTGTCCACAACACCCACTTAATGTCAAGGTGATTGATAAAGACTTTTTAAACTTATAGATACAAAATCAAATAAGAACTAAATGCATATTGTTGTTGTTTGAAACTGTGTTAGGTCTAGAATATTGATTGTTATGTTGTTGCAAGCTAAATTTCATGATTCATTCATTGTTAGCCCTACTGACCAATTGTAAGAAGAGCAAATAGAAATATACAAAAAAACTTACAAAGTTTTTTCTTGTTCAGGTTACTAGATGTATCCTCGTGACCGTTTCAGTAACACCCCCGAATGTAAATCTAATGAGGTTTGAACCGTAAACCGTTTGTAAGCAGCTTAGGTGACGTAATATCAGGCCGTTTGGTGGTGGCCGGCCTTGTGTTGAGTAAATAATACAAAGCATAAAATACAACAGTCAAAAACATTCGTGATACTTACTGCTAAAGATGTATTTTGCTTGACGATTCAACAGTCACATAATTTGGTAAAACGTTCCAGAAGATTTTCTAAAAATAATTGAGTGGTTAGGTATGGATTCATTATGTGTCATTATGTTTTCCATTAATAACAATATCACCTTCACAATCACCATCACAAAAGATTAATCTCATATAGCTTAGTTCGATTAAGACATAGATATCATAGCCAATAACATCATGTCGTGTCCCACCGGTTTAACTTTAACTCGAAATTGAGAACATGGTTTGCTTAATTTAGATGTATCAAGCTGTTTGGAGAGCTTTGTTTCAAATCTGATCTACTCATTACGTCACATAATAAATGTGACATACAGTTTTAAAAATTATATAGTTAATCAAGTGTTACATTTATCTTTAATTAAAATAACAAGGTGGTCACTAAACTTGTTATGGGTATAGTATGAGATGAAGAAATTAGATTATGAGATTAGTAGCTAACTTTTTGAGTCCGTGACCTTGGCTCTAATCTGATTAGTTAACCGTAAACAGACAGAGTGAAATTTAGATGATGTGATATTGACAAATGAAACATTTGTGTGCTGTTTTCATTGGCCACGGAGGTTGGCTATCTAAAAGGGTAGTCGCCCTGGGATTAGTAGGCTCGCAATGTCGAGTAGGAAACGTAGGTATGGCACAAAAAAAATAATAATAAAATAAATAAATAAATAAATAAAAACTTGCTGAATAATGAAAACATGTAATTGCGTATGTAATGTATCATTAAGGTCGAGCTCACTACTACATATTAGGTCTTTAGCTCATCTATCCGTTGGTGAAAATCAAGTTTCTAGTAGCGGCTCATATAAAGGGTCTCAGCTCATCTATTCAGTAAGGTCGAGCTCATCTACAGTACAAACACTAATCTAGTTTTAAGCGTTTTGATCCAAAAAAAAAAAAAAAAAAGTCCTAATAATTTGTTCCACTTTAGGTGCAGTTCTTCTGCTATGATTTCGATTGTTCTTTCATGATTAACTCGGGATATTTTTTTATATTAAAACAATTAAAGCCAGTGGATCTTTCAAGCACTTTACACAAAAAGCGAGTTAAAACTTTGGTTAACCAATTTAATAAAACAAAAGCACAACTAGTTTATGTAAGAGAATACGATATGTATGCCTTGCTAGCACTGAGTTTGAAAGGCACAATTTCTAAACTCGTACGGTCGATATCAACTAAAGTAAACTATCTAAAAAACACTTTTAAAATTCATTAAATAAGCAGACATTCTAGAAGGTTTAATAGAAAACTAATGGTAACCGGACATGATGTGAGATTCTCACGTCTCATGTTTTTAAAAAGAAGGTAGTGACAAACTACAATCCATGATTTTTAAAGTTCACTTGGATTTGGTTTTCCTTTTTTACTTTTCTAACATTAGACGAGCACCCGTGTGCAGTAACGAAATTTTATAGCGGTGTACATTTTATGATTGAGTACTTTCCAATATTATAATAGTTGAATAGTTTCCACTAATAGGCATATAATTAAGTTTTCAATATTTTCTTAAATAGATTTAGTTTTCACTTAAAAAAAAAGTTGATTTTTCCATTATAAATAGTATATATAATTAAATATCTCATATGTTTTATACTTTAGTAAATTTGAACTAACAATTTTTTAGTTGGTCAACATTCTCACAAGAAATGAGGTACCATTACACCGCAAACTCACTTCAAATAAATTTGGTAATTTATGAAGGTAAGCTATCATTGTAGTTTTTTCCGGCTTGTAACTCGGTTAATATGAGAAAGGTAATATGCGCTAAAAGCGGAATTTGGATAAAGGTTAGGATTTGAACATCTTCGACTTTCGCAAAGGATATGTAGTCCTAGATTATGTTTGTCAGAGATTATAGAAGATTATGGAGGCTTAAGATTATTTTTTAAAAAAATAAGCTTTGATCAAAAAATAAGTTGAATCATGAGGCCGTGATTAGAATCTTTCATGCTTTTTAATTCAGTTATTTTGCCTTTAGTTATTCATGTTTAAGGTTGATTTTATTTTAGAGAATACAAATAAATATTTTGAAGTAGAAACAACTACAAGCTGATTTGACAAACCAATTTTGTAAGGGAAGTGATTTGCACACTTTTAAAAGTGATTGGGACACTCAACTGTACAAGCAGATAAAGGACACTGTCAACATAGTACAACTATGTAATGCACAGAGTTGAGTGTCCCAATCATTTTCAAGAGTGTGCAAATCAATTGACATTTTGTAAAGTACCACCTTGATTGGCCTGCACACCTTAAAGTTCAATTGTTCTAGAAGCTTTAACATGTGCCTCAACTTTAGTGAGCATTTTCCCTTTATTTTTCTTTATGTCTATGACAATTATTTGCGATCAATCTTCGATCAGTAGCAGATCTAAGATTTGAATCATAGGTATCATTGCGGAGATAATATTTTCTACTGTACATTTACTACAATAACACCTATTTACTATAGAAGTCATTGAGTGTTAGGTGCATTGAGTTATAAGTGCGAGTTATGGGCGCAACCAAGTCATCTTTTACCCTTTAACATTCATANCGTTTATAACACAAAAAGATGGGGCAACTATAACATCATGGCGCCATTATAGCCGCCAAAATGACATCTATATGTGCTTGTTATATTGCACCGTGCTCTCTTATATTTGTTTATATGGAAAGAAAACCCTTTAAGTCGCCACAAAGAAAAAAGATGGCATTTTTGCCAATCTATTGCTACCATGAGGATGACTGCATATAATCCCCATGATGCGTGATAAATTCTTACAAAGACTAAACTGCCATATATACTTGAATACTCGATGATAATTCTTCTTATTACTTGTTTTTAATAATCCAAATTAATAGAGATAATTACATAATTATAGTACATGACGCATATTATATGATTGTATGGGTCGATCACGAGTAAAAAGATTAAGTAAGTGAATATAGCAATGCTTTCTCAGATAACCATGCGTGAACACTTCGCATTCTTTTTATTGTTCTTAATAAACATAGATCAAACATATGATTTATGTTGCTTGTATTTTTTCATCTTAGAATAATCAATAACAAAAAGAATTCCAACTTTTAATAGACAACTTCAAGTTGAACTCAATGCCACCAATTCGGTTCAAACGTCAAGCACACATGTTTAAAATTCCGTAGACTAGTCATAGTCTTGAACTTTGATTTTAGGACCAAAAAATTATTATTAGTTGATTTACCGACAAGGTTATTTTTCTATGTTTTAATTTTTAATATGTTGAATCGTACATTAGTAATAGTCTCCATATTTGTTTATTATGGCGTTTCTTGTTTGTTTTTTTATTATTATCTATTATTACTCCGTAACTTGTTAACAATTGTTTTTGATATGGTTTAAACTTTCAACTTAAGTTTTCATAAAAATACAAAGATTCAATATGAAATTTACATCTCTAAGTTAAAACATGAGTTCTTTCTCTGGTTTTGGACAATTTTTTCGTCTAACTTCACAGAAATAACATGAACTTCTAGAAGATTTTCTTCACTATAAGAGCGGTTAGGTATGTTTTCTCACATATTTTTTCAAGTAATAACGACAAACTAATCTATACTACCTATAATGTAAAAATGGTCAAAGGTGAAAAGTGGAATAGTCAAAAAAGTGAAATGTTGAAAATATTGTTTGCCTATTTTACCCTTGAAATCTTAACTACATATAATCTATACTACATATAAAGGAAAAAGAGTCAAAGTGGAAAAGTGAAAAGTCAATATTGTTGAAATGTTGAAATGTTGAAATCTTATTAAAGGAAATTATGAATGTAATTAATATTATTATTAAAACACNCGTCGCGATGGTGTATTTATTTTTGCTTAACGATTAACGGTTTAAGATATATTTAAATTATAAAAAAAGGGTGAAATATTAAATACTTTTAATCTCAACCATTGATTTCTTTTTAGATGGATGGTGGGGATGAGTCCCTTGGTATGTGAGGAATGTTTGATTTTTTAAATAACTCAACTCAATAAATAATGTCGGAAACTATAGAAATACAACTAAAACTGATATAATAACTCAAATTTGTCAAACTTTGAATTTGTATTCTATTAATAGTAATTAACAAGGGAATTAAAATGTCTAAGAATACTTGAAGATTTGCATCTATGATGATATGATTTTTATTTATTGTTCCACTTATGATCGATATTTGTGTAATTTATAAACCGGGAATAAAAGTGGAAAGACGTTTTAAGTGGGACTCGCTATATCAAGTGCTCTATCAACAATCAATGTTTGTGAGAGAATTTTGTTTTGAAAAGCCAATGTTCTAGAAGGCCTTGTGAGAAAAGAAAAAAAAAAAAAAAAATGTAAATATGTGCATCTTAGCGAATAAATACCACTATAAAAAAGCATAAAATATCAGCTTGTCTAGTACTTTGCCAAAAAGCATAAACAAGAAACATAAAAACATTTCGATCCAAAGTAATGAAAACTCTAAATGCGTCAAAACACTTAATAAACAGATGAGTTTTTTCGCTCGTTTGTAATTCGAAGAAAACTAGTCTTTTAGTTAAATGTTTGTGATCTAATTAGATCACAAACATTTAAATGAGTCGGCATTTGTTGAGTAACTGGGGCTCGTCTGAGTCGAGCTTTATCGAGTCTCGAAATCAGAAAGTGTACTCGAAATTTTTATCGACTCGAACTCGAGCTTATATATACTCGACTCGAGTTATTGTCGAGATTTTCAAGCTTTTAAGTGATAATGGTTTTTTTTTTTTTTTATTATTATTATTTTTTTTTTGTAAAGGGTTTCACCAATAAATGTTTTACTCCAAAAAATATTTAAGTATAATGTATGTAGGTGAATCTCACATCTCAGCACGGTACATAGACAGTAAGACTAACATAACAAATCAAAACTACTTTTACAACGAATATACGACTATGCCTAGAGTATAATTGACTCAACAGAACATCAAATATAATCTAATACTTCTTTCGACCATGAACCTTCATATCCCAAGCGTCACAGAAAGCCTGTTGATCTTCAGAGATACCATGATCATCGTACAAATCATCATCATATATCATCATCCATTGTTTTCTTCCATTGTTCATACAACCTCTTGGTCCTAAATTCACTTCCACTTCCCGATGCCAGAAACTTTCCAGTTTCATTATCAACTTTCTCCACCTCACCCTCACTATTATCTCTAATGACCACCTCTTTTTGCACCTTGCTTGTTTCGGTTTCCTTACTAGTTGGTTGATTCTCTTCAAATACAGTGGCAAATTCATTCAATAGTACATCATACTTGTATTAAAAACATTCTTAGAACCCGAAACATTGTCTTTACCACCTTTAGATATGTTATCATTACTAGTATCCTTACTCACATTAGACATGCTAGGATTCTTAAGTAGTCGTTTTTCCCTTTGGTCGATATTGGAGCTTGGACCCGCGCTTAGACCAGCCTTCGAACAGCCTTTCGCATTACCATTCTTCCTATTATTATGCTTATTACCCACAACTTGAAATCCATCATTCGAACTTGCCATAGCTTGTCCAATAGATGGGGCCGAAACAGCTACATTTTTTGGGAATTGATCAATTGTATGCCCAAAAATCTTGCATGAATTATACCGAGGTGGCTTTCACCCATATCCCAATTGAAGAGTTTCTTTAGAAAACCCCGACCCATCAAGTAGAGGAATAGCAATTGTCAAACTGTCCTTTAACTCTTCTTCAGGCCAAATCTCAATTAAATTACGAGTGAAGCTATTATGACCCCACGATTCCATACACATTTTGCTTGTAAAGGAATCAAGCATTTTTGGAGAACCAATCTTCGTTGAAATAAGGCTTAATATAGGGCAAAGCAAATCCACCCGAAAACTGACCCGAACTGACAAACCGACCGAAACCGGACCGAACCGAACCGAACCGAACCGAACCAATCTTTTTCGGTTCATTTTCGGGTTTGTATATTTATTTCGGTTTTTGTCGGTTTCGGTTTGATTCGGTTTTTTTGGTTCGAAACCCAAAAACTGACCCGAACCGAGTTATTCTGTTCGGTTTTGATATCTATTTCTCGGTTTGAGTTTTTCTCTTTTTCGGTTTTCGGGTCGGGTCGGTTTTGTCGGGTCGGGTTTGGCCCGATGCTCACCCCTAGCTAGCGAAAGGAACGTCATTAAGTTTAACCCACACCGGAATACGGGTTAATCTTCCTTCAATTAACTTGTAATAATCGTCCATGGTTTAAGAATTATAGATATGTTGGGAATCATCCATGGACCACCTTCAAGCACATCCTCCACGCCGTTTTTTGAATCAAATTTGAAGAAAAAGAACCCTTTTGCATTCATCATTACCTTCGTAATACCATACTTAGCCAAGCATTTCGTACATAATACTCCACAGCCGGGAAGACAATTCTTTTACCAATAAAATAGCCATAGAGAGTATTTTCAAACCTACGATTCACAGCTTCAACAACCTGAATAGGGATAGCAAGATCGGTACCATCACACATGTTCTTAGCTTCCAAAGGACGAAAATTGGCTTTAGTTGTAACACCCCCAAAAATAGAGAATCGCGGAAGCATACAAACATTTGGGGTGCTACGAAAATTGGATATCACAACACAAGATACATAGAGAACGGATTGAAAATCCGTTTAAATATATTACATAGTTATAAGTCAAATGTAATACATAAGTTCAAGTTTTGATAAAATAAGGCCCTGTTACATGATTGTCCCAAAGTTTTCAGAGTTACGCTTGTGTAAAAACACTTAAGATTTTTATGACCTCGCCATGCACAGCCTTCAACATAAACATACTTTAAGCACCTGAAAAACATGCTAAAAGTCAACTAACGCTGGTGAGTCTATAGGTTTAAAGTAAATAGCACGTATGGACCATAGCAATAATCAGCAAGCACACACTAAACCCGCATGCAACACTAAGCTCAAAACCCGATACTAGACAAAAAGTATGCCAAAGGCATAAAACAATAAAAGGTGCCGCGCGAGTGATAATCCCCAGTCACTCCGGCAAAAAGTCGTTCTGGTATACGTTAGCCTTGACATGGGCATGGCAATCCGAACGGAGAGATGTCACCTCAATAGATCTATTTTATATCATATCGCGTTTTCCCAGCAGGAATTGACCGGTTGTCGATAAATGGTTCAAATGTGTATTCAAGGCAAACTTAGGTTTCTGCATACTAGTTGTGTAAGAAATAAGTTCAGTTTTGGTCCATGAAAACAGTTTTTGCATGTTTCACCCAAAGGTTTAGTAAAACATACTTATATAGAAAGTTGGGCTATAAACTCACCTTAAAAGAATATGCAAATCTGCTAGTCAACAAGTAAATAATGCAAACCGCTCCGACTTCGCGACCTAGTTAAGTATGGTAAGTCTAGTTTCAACGTCGTGCTTTAAGTGTTTGACTCATTTTGAAAGATTTTTATGTGTTACCATGTGCTTGTGTAATTTCTTGCTTGTTTGTGTGGTAAGTACGTTTCAAAGTAGTTTATTAGAAAGTCTTGGCGTTGGCCTCGTGGTGAATAGT
>LBNU01005829.1:56952-67643 GCA_014162995.1 Artemisia annua | reverse complement strand
ATTTTTTTAAAAAATTTTATTAAAATTTTTTTTTTTTTTTTTTTTTTTTTTTTTTTTTTTTTTTTTTTTTAATAATTTATAAATTTAACAAATACCTCGTACATTTTACCCCCTAAACTCTATATTTTTATAAATAAAAACAACATATATCTTGTTGTTATTGATAAATATTATTATCATTTTATATAAATTAAGGCATATGCACGAACTTATATATAGCAAAATGAAAGCACGCGTTACTGTGCTATTTAGGTAAATTCTACATATACGAATGACCCAAGTTATTCTCTTTATGAGATTCAGTAGGATATCCGTAAAAGCATTCTTTTTACTATTTGCGTTCAATAATGACTCATTGTATTCCTCTTTGTAAGTTTAACCCGCGCGTACACGAGTTTAAAAATCAAATACGGCCAAATTTTTTCAAGGTATTTTAAAATAAGAAAAGAAGGAATATGGCTATTAAAAGTATAATTAAAGATGGTTCCAGGATTGAAGTACCAGTTTTGGTTAAAGCTGAATTTTTTGACCATTTTCGGAAACGTTATTCTCCTTTTGAGGAGCCTCGGCCCTGGCTTGGGGTTTATCTCCCCAAACATTTATCTTCTCTTTACTCTGAAAACCTGGAAGTCTCCTTTTCTCGTGAAAAGATAAAACGAGCAGTGTGGGATTTGTGGTGAAGACCGTGCTCTTGGCCATGATGGTTTAACATTTACTTTCTTTAAACAATTATGGTTTATCATTGAGAAGGACGTGATTCGTTTTGTGGATGATTTTTTATGTTACTACTCATATCCCAAAAGGGTGTAACCATTCCATAATCGCATTGATTCCCGAAGTTTCGGATCCAAAGGTTGTGTCTGATTTTAGACCGATTAGTCAAATTGGGTGTCAATATAAAATGGTTGGTAAACGTTTAACTAATCGGTTAAGTATGGTGATTAAAGAATGTATTAGCAGTGAGCAAACTGCTTTTATTAAAGGTATGAACTTCTAGATGACCCTTTGATTCTTAATGAAGTGATAGAGTGGTATCGGAAAAAGAATATAAGACTTATGATCTTTAAAGCTGGTTTTGAAAAAGCGTATGATTCTCTTAGGTGGGAGTTCTTGGATTTCACGAGGTCAGAAATGGGGTTTGGTTTTTAGTGGAGAAAGTGGATAGAGGGATGCCTTCTGAACGCTCGTAACTCTATTCTGGTTAATGGAGTCCCTACTGATGAGTTTGAAATTTGTAGAGGTCTTTGTCAAGGAGACCCGCTGTTTCTTTTTTTGTTTATTTTGGCGATGGAAGGCCTACATGCAGTTATTCGCAAGGCTTTATAAATCAGGCTATTTAAAGCTGCTTTGATTGGTCAAAGGGGTTTCCTGATGTCTCATTTGATGTACGATTATGATGTCATTTTTATGGGAAATTGGTTGCTCCAAAATGCTAACAATTTGATTAGCATATTGTGATGTTTCTTTTTTACTTCTGGTCTTAAATTTAATGTCCAGAAAAGTAAGCTTTTGGGTGTTAAGGTTGATCACGATTCACGAGGAGTATTCCAAGTTGGCGACCGTTTTGGGGTGTAAGGTGTTCATTTTTCCTTTTACTTATTTGGGTGTTCCCGTTGGTTATAACATGTCTCACATAGCTAACTAGAAGGGTATTTTGGATAAGTTTAAGCATAAATTATTTATGTGTAATTCCCGCACTCTCTCTGTAGGTGGGAGACTGGCTCTTATTTAGGCGGTACCTGAGAATTTACCGACCTACAATATGTCGCTTTATAAAGTTCCGGTGCTGTTGAAAAAAAAGTTAGAGTCCATGCGCAATAATTTTTTCATTGGAGGAGATTTAGAAGACCGAAAAATGACATGGGTTGCTTGGAAAAAATGATTGGCAAGAAAGGAGCTTGGGGTTAGGTGTTAGTAGTATTTATGGTTTGAACAGAGCTCTTCTATTCAAATAGATTTGGAGATTTAGGGTGAGTTTTTAGGATATCTGGATCAAGGTTATTAAGAATAACTATGGGATTACTGGTCGTATAGGAGAGGCGTCGTCCCCCAGCTCTGCTTTTAGTCCTTGGATTACGGTTTTGAAGGGCACCAAACAGCCTGTGGAGAAAGGCGTTGATCTTCTTTTCTTGCGTAAACGAAGGTTAGGGATGGAACTTTGATTTCATTTTGGGACGATGATTGGTGTAGTGATAGGCCTTTAAAATTGCAATTCCCTAGGGTGTACGCTCTGGATGATGCCAAATCATATACCATTGCGAAGCGTGTAAGACTCTTGGATTGGTTCTCATCTTTCAGAAGTCCTCCGAGAAGAGGTGATTAGCTTCTTCAGTACATGACATTGAGAGCTTATACAGCTCAGGTTACGCTCCCATCTCAGAAGTATGGTTGGATTTAGTCCCATGGTGTCTTGGTTGGGTATTCTGTTGCTTCAGCTCGTTGTGTTATTGATGCTGTGATTTTAGATGTTGATTCTGTGGCCACTAGATGAAATCGTTTAGTTCCAGCTAAAGTTAATGTATTCTTTTAGAGATTGAAGTTGGACAGGATTCCTACTATAGTCAACCTGGATAGGAGAGGTATTAATACTGGCTCGGTTTTGTATCCAGGTTGTGGTCGTGATGTGGAGATTGTTAATCATCTATTCTTATCTTGTGAGATAGTTGTGGATCTTTGGGGTTTAGTAGCTCATTGGTGAGAGCTAGATCTTCCGGTTATGTCTTCTGTTTTGGAGTGGGTCACTTGGATTGATAGTGCTAGGCTGCCAAACAAAGTTAGGAATTGCTTGGATGCTGCAGTGCTTACGTTGATGTGGTCGATTTGGTGTTTTCGGAATAGATTGTTGTTTAGTTTCACTAAACCTGTCAAGGGGGTTCTCTAGGATTTCATATAGTCTCAGTCTTTTCTTTAGATTAGTGCTAGAAATACTAAATTTCATGTTTTCTGGAGTAATTGGGTGCAAAATCCTATATAGTGCTGCCATTAAATAAATGAAGGCACGACCCAACGGGTTACTGTGAGATGCAAACAAATACACGAGATCGTACATATAGCAACGATACATATTGAAATATTATTATCCGTTATACTATCAAAATGTGTCGTAACTATATGTACAATCCTTCTTTTTACTTATGCGTCATATCAAAATGTTCGTTGGTATATGTATAATCTCGTGTATTTATTTTAATCTCACGGTAACACGTAGTTCATGCTTAACGTTTATATTTTTACTTCTGTTAATAATAAGTTTAGCCATGTTTAGTTTTTAAACCTGCGTACGCGCGGGTTACAGTTATAAAAGGAATAACATGAGTCGTTGTTGAATGCAAATAGTTAAAAAATAGTTTTTTAGATATCTTTATTTAATCTTATAAAAAGGAACAACATGAGTAGTGTACGTATATCTATAATATCATATACTTTATTTACACATCACATCAATTCGTGTTTCAATTTGATTTATAATTATGTCTTAATACATTAATTTTATATTTACTGACAATAATATTTATAAATAAAAATAACATATATGTTGTATTTTTTTTTATAAAATATAATGTATAGGGGTATAAACTCTATAGGGTATTTATTAACTTTATAAAATTATTAAAAAAAATTTGAGAGCTTATACATTTATTAAGTCTATTTAAATTATCTAAAATTTAACAACTAAAGTTTTATTAATTACTCTCTCATTTGTTAAGGTTTTTTTTTATAGTATCTATACATATGTCTGTATACATATTTCTTAAATCAGCTGAAATTATATCGTTTTACAAAATTCATCATCTATTTTGACTTTCAATTGAAAAATAGAAGTAATCAATTTTATCACGCAAGTAAAATGTTACTCTTTCATTATTCCAAATGCAATTTTCAACATTCTTTTTCCACTTTGTGGTTAGAGATTAGATAATCCAATCGATTATGTATTTAAGGAATGTATTCTAAAGTTAAATTCATCAAGTTAATTTCATTTCTTATAGTAGTGTTTTCAGTTTTTTTCCTTCAAGCCGATGAATTTCCATTTAAAAGTCCATTCTTCCAAAAGAAAACTCTACCACTATTTTGTCCAATTCAACAATATTCCAATATTCAAAACAAAAAACACAAATAAAAAACACTAAAATGTTCCACAAACATGGACATGACCACTTCTCAAATCCTATATAAAGGCACACACCACACAAATCAAAATGTGTGCTCCAATAACCAATTCTCTCTATAACCCTCATATAAAACCCTAGTACCACCATGGAAAATATCCAAAAGAAGAAAATGAACATAACCATAAAAAACTCATCCATCATACCACCTTCAGAGATCATAGAAGATTCACATAAACAGCTATGGACCTCTAACCTGGATCTTGTTGTTGGCAGGATCCATATTTTAACTGTTTACTTTTATAGACCTAATGGTTCCTCGAGTTTTTTCGACTCGAATGTTATGAAAAAGTCCTTGGCTGATGTCTTGGTACCGTTTTATCCTATGGCTGGAAGAATGGGTCGAGATGAAAGTGGAAGACTTGTTATAAATTGTAACAATGAAGGTGTTTTGTTTGTTGAAGCTGAATCTGATACTTGTTTAGATGATTTTGGCGAGTTTACGCCTTCGCCTGAGTTTAAGTTGCTTACCCCTAGTGTTGATTATTCGGGTGACATTTCTTCGTATCCGCTATTTTTCGCTCAGGTAAATTTAAAAGTTTTGCTACGTTTGTTAACATAAATAAGTAGTTTGAACGTTTTTTAAAAAGTCATTTGGTGACTACTTTTTTAAAACTGCTTGTTGGCTAGATACAGTACCATTCATTGCTATGGTGTGCCCATTTAATTTGTAATTTAGTTTATCAGAAAACGATAAGTTAAATGATGAATAACACACTGATTGCATTTAATTAACATATATCTGACTTCATATATGTCTAGGTTCATTATAAAAAAAATCAGATCTAGCTAGTCAAGATTACTAAACAATAAGGACAATGAATTAAACAAACAATCTTTGATTTTATGATTAAAAAAAATCTATCTTATTTTTCTGGACCACTTACTTGTGGCCAACGTAAAAGTTATAAATGAGGTGCTAGGCACTTTCAAGGCTGTATGAATGGGTCCTGAAAATTCATTGAGGTAGTATGAAATGTGAATGCTCATAAAGTTTCCACACACCCTAATCATTCACCTAATCCTAATTCAAACCGTGTTTAATCTTATGGTTTTCTGGGATTTCTTTATATTAGGGTCAATGGGAAATATTATGTAGTTTAAACTTTAAACTATTAGCAGATTAAGAGGTTAATCGAGCAGCCATCAACATCAATTAGATAAAGAGTTGGTAAAGTCACATATTGAATAGAGAAAAAGTTAAGAACTAGGACTACCATTTGGAATAATATAATGATTTTGACATTGATTTTTGTTTTTGTAAATAAAATTGGTTAAGAACTACTCGAATTATATGAATACTAATTTTGTTTTGTTCACCAGGTAACTCATTTCAAATGTGGCGGAGTCGCTCTAGGTTGTGGTGTGTTCCATACACTTTCGGACGGTCTGTCCTCACTCCATTTCATAAACACATGGTCTGATGTGGCTCGTGGGCTTTCTGTATCCATCCCACCGTTCATTGAACGAACCCTTTTACGTGCACGTGATCCACCTACTCCTACCCATGACCATGTCGAATACCACCCACCTCCATCCATGAACACGATCACACAAAAATCGGGCTCACTTTCTAAATCTTCGACCAAAATGCTTAAACTCACACTAGAACAACTCAACACCCTCAAAGCCAAAGCCAAGGCTGAAAGCGGTCACAACAATAGTACATATGAAATCCTAGCAGCTCACATATGGCGTTGTGCTTGCAAGGCTCGAGGTCTCCCGGATGACCAATTGACTAAGCTATATGTAGCCACAGACGGACGGTCAAGATTAAGTCCTCACCTTCCACCAGGCTACCTTGGGAACGTGGTCTTTACTGCCACCCCGGTAGACAAATCAGGCAATCTTACAAGAGGATCATTGTCAAACACTGCAAAACTGATTCACAACACATTGACCAAAATGGACAACGATTATTTGAGATCGGCTATTGATTACCTTGAGGTGCAACCTGACATGTCTGCTCTAGTTCGTGGACCTAGTTACTTTGCTAGCCCAAACCTAAACATAAATGCGTGGACTAGATTACCTGTACATGACGCGGATTTTGGATATGGGCGGCCAATTTTCATGGGACCAGCATGCATATTGTACGAGGGAACCATATATGTTTTACCAAGCCCAAACAACGATAGAAGCATGTCACTGGCAGTGTGTTTAGATGCAAGTGAACAACCGCTTTTTGAGAAGTTCTTGTACGAGATTTAAGGTTTTGGAACCGAACAAGTCTAGGAATTTGCTTGTGCTATTTTTGATTCAACATTTTTTTCTTGGTTTTATTGTAAGCTGCTGATGTCTTAACTAAAGGTCTCCCCAAAGTGCTTCATTATAATTGCTTACTCAAGTTTGGCATTTGTGATCCCTACACACTGCCAACTTGTTGGGTAAAGACAGTAGAGAGTCCAAGCGAAAGCAGAACAACAACTCTCAAGTGCATTCAATCACAAGCCAAGCTACTTATACTCAGAAGACTACACCATCCAAACACAACTAATTATACCACAAAGCCAAGGTGTATTGTAACCAATGTAAATAGTTAGTTAGATAAAAGTTTCTTAGTTGTAACAGTAATATAAATACTCTATAATCTCAATCATTTCAGTTTATTACAAAATGGTGAAGTAACAACCTTTCCCGCCAATTCTCTCTATATGAAATTTTGTTATGTTTTCTGTTACAAATCTCACCATCAACCTCCATTGATGATAGTTTCATTGTGCAGTTGAGCAAAAAGTGTGTCATTCTTCACAATATCACACTTGGATTGATTAACCTTGGGATCTCCATTGAAATTTTAAGTTTGTTGCATCAAGTGCATGTAGTTAGTATTATAGTTGAGTTATGGAATGTCTTGTCAAGTGTTTGTAATTTGCACTTCAACATTGTTGAAGTTTCATATTAATATTGTTTTGAAAAAAAAAATAAAAAAAAATGTAAAAATAAAAATAAACTGGTTAATCTGTAACAACGGTAAGTATGATGTCAGTTGGTAATAACAAACTAACCGATGAAGTCACTCTCACTCTTTCCCCCTCCCTTAAACCATCACTACCTGTATTCGTCGGCCACCGTCAAAAACCACAAAAAAAGGCTTAAAACTATTAGTTGTTACTACTAGTTTACGTGATCAAGATAGTGTCGTAGCAAACTTTTTCCATAGAATGATCAAACGCCATATTTACTCATAGAACCTTTAATAGAAAGTTGAATAAAAGCATGAAAGGTATGCATCACTGGTAACGAATTTCCACTATCAATTATTTAGCTTATACTGTTAGTATTATATGCATGCCCCGGTTCTTAAAGTCCCCATTCCTCTAGAAACTTTATCACTTAGTACTAGAGTCAACTTACTTTTTTTTTGTCAAGTCTCTAACATATACGTGTAAAGATAAGGACATAATAATATGATTATCATGAAATTTTTAAACGTTTCGTAATTCAACCTCGTTAGTCGTTACATTATACAAGTCACAACGTAACAAAATGGATTAATGGATTAAAACATGCAAGGCACATCGAAACATATTTGATTTATGAGATGTATGTAGATTGGTAGTATCTTGCATAACGTTAATAAATGGCAACACTAATTAGCATGCACATTGATAAAAGCAACGTTCATACTAACTCAGAAAGACATGACTAACTCAATAAGATATTGAACTGGTCATATTTAAGAGCATCTTTTATGCAAAAAGCTTTAAAAGCTTTTTACTATTTAAAAAAGTCTTTGTAAAGGGTTTTTATGCATTGTGTTGAAAGTTTTTTTATAAGCTTTTTAGAAAGACTTGTGAAACACAAAGTCTTTCCTCAAACCTTGTTCATTAAATATGAAATGCATTTAAAGCATTTAATGCAAAAAGTCTTTCCTCAAACCTTGCATTGTTGATGCCGGCATTGGCAATATTATTGCTTATTGATTTTTTAGTGAGTGGTGACAATTCAAGATGGGCCTATGTGTTATGCAAAAAAATTTGTCCACAACACCCACTTAATGTCAAGGTGATTGATAAAGACTTTTTAAACTTATAGATACAAAATCAAATAAGAACTAAATGCATATTGTTGTTGTTTGAAACTGTGTTAGGTCTAGAATATTGATTGTTATGTTGTTGCAAGCTAAATTTCATGATTCATTCATTGTTAGCCCTACTGACCAATTCTAAGAAGAGCAAATATAATAGAAATATAGAAAACTTGCAAATTTTTTCTTGTTCAGGTTACTAGATGTATCCTCGTGACCGTTTTAGTAACACCTCCGAAAGTAAATCTAATGACGTTTGAACCCTAAACCATTTGTAAGCGGCTTAGGTGACGTAATATTAGGCCGTTTGGTGGTGGTCAAGTGTTGAGTAACTAATACAAAACATAAAATACGACAGTCGAATAAATAATGTACTGCTAAAGATGTGTTTTGTTTGACGATTCAACAGTCACATAATTTTGAGTAAAACGTTCCAGAAGATTTTCTAAAAATAATTGAGTGGTTAGGTATGGATTTATTATGCGTCATTATATTTTCCTTTAATAACAATATCACAATCACCATCACCATCACAAAAAATTAATCTCATATAGCTTAGTTCGATTAGACATAGATATCATAGTCACTAACATCATGTCGTGTCCCACCGGTTTAACTTTAACTCGAAAATGAGAACATGGTTTGCTTAATTTGGATGTATTAATTTGGAGAGCTTGTTTCAAATCAATGATCTACTCATTCCGTCATATAATAAATATTTACTATTAATGTGACATACAGTTTAGACAATTATACTGTTAATCAAAAAAAAAAAAAAAAAAAAAAAAAAAAAAAAAAAAAAAAAAAAAAAAAAAAAAAAAAAAAAAAAAAAAAAAANAACCTCATTAGTCGTTACAGTATACAAGTCACAGCGTAACAAAATGGATTTATCGATTACAATATGCAAGTCACATCGAAACAAATTTGATTTATGAGATGTATGTAGATTGATAGTATCTTACATAACGTTAATAAATGGCAATCGTCATACCTTGTTCCGGCCGGATTGGGTATTGTTGTTGTAATGTTAATAAATGGCAACAATAATTAGCATGCACATTGATAAAAGCAACGTTCATACTAACTCAGAAAGACATGACTAGCTCAAGAGATATTGAACTAGTCATATAAACGGCATTGGCAATATTGCTTATTGGTTTTTTAGTGAGTGGTGACAATTCAAGATGGGCCTATGTGTTATGCAAAAAAATTTGTCCACAACACCCACTTAATGTCAAGGTTATTGAAAAAGACTTTTTGAACTTATAGATACAAAATCAAATAAGAACTAAATGCATATTGTTGTTGTTTGAAACTGTGTTAGGTCTAGAATATTGATTGTTATGTTGTTGGAAGCTAATTAATTTCATGATTCATTCATTTATAGCCCTACTGACCAATTCTAAGAAGAGTAAACAGAAATATAAAAAACATACAATTTTTTTCTTGTTCAGGTTCCTAGATGTATTCTCGTGACCGTTTTAGTAACACCCCCGATTGTATATCTAATGACGTTTGAACCCTAAACCATTTGTAAGCGGCTTAGGTGACGTAATATTAGGCCGTTTGGTGGTGGTCTAGTGTTGAGTAACTAATACAAAACATAAAATACGACAGTCGAATAAATAATGTACTGCTGTGTTTTGTTTGACGATTCAACAGTCACATAATTTTGAGTAAAACGTTCCAGAAGATTTTCTAAAAATAATTGAGTGGTTAGGTATGGATTTATTATGCGTCATTATATTTTCCTTTAATAACAATATCACAATCACCATCACAAAAGATTAATCTCATATAGCTTAGTTCGATTAAGACATAGATATCATAGTCAATAACATCATGTCGTGTCCCACCGGTTTAACTTTAACTCGGAAATGAGAACATGGTTTGCTTAATTTAGATGTATTAATTTGGAGAGCTTGTTTCAAATCAATGATCTACTCATTCCGTCATATAATAAATATGTACTATTAATGTGACATACAGTTTAGAGACAATATACTGTTATTCAAAAAAAAAAAAAAAAAAAAAAAAAAAAATCTTAACATTTGTTCCACTTTTAGGTGCAGTTCTTCTTCTGCCCTATGATTCGATGTTCTACTTCATGATCAACCGGATATTTCCTTAATATTTTTATAAAAACAAATCAGGTATCTTTCCAAAACGCTTACACAACAAAGCGAGTTAAAATTTTGGCTTAACCAATTTAATAGAACAAAAAGTCAACTAGTTTAATGTAAGAAGATACGATATGTATCCTTGTTAGCACTGAGTTGAAAGGCGACAATTTTCTAAAACATCACGCGTCGAATCAACAAAGTAAACTATCTAAAAAACACTTTTTAAAATTCATTAAATAAGCAGCATTCTAGAAGGTTTAATAAAAAAACTATTAACCAGACATTAATGTGAGAATCTCACGCTCTGCATGTTTTAGAAAGAAGGTATTGACAAACTACGATCCAGGATTTTAAAGTTCATTTTGGATC
>LBNU01005829.1:19634-40611 GCA_014162995.1 Artemisia annua | reverse complement strand
GACTTCATTTCTGATGATCCCTAATGATCCCTATTTACGCTTTCCATTGGTCAAGGAATTTACATGTTGCATAATTATATGTTCTTATAGAATATGGTTACTCTTAACGCACATTTATTATGCATGTATAATAATTACTATACTTACTATAATTTATTGTCTTTACTATAATTCTGTAATACATGACTCGAGATCGTACATGTTAGCAATATTTAAAAAAAATAAAAAATAACCGGCAACTACGACGCCCCACCGCAACGCGGCGGATCGTCGCCATACTCGTTTTAAACAATTATTGCAACCAGCAAGTCTTCTTTCAAGCTCCATTACACCTGATTTGTAAAAGTGGGCCGTGAAATTAAAGGTTGGGCCAACTAAATTGCGCTTGTAATTTGGACCATTGTTATTTCTTATAGTACAAAACCTTTTTTTTTTCTTTTTATTTATTTATTTATTTATATACTCCATAAAATATGAGGTTTTCAATAATGGAAAAGAATGTTGAAAAACTTAATTATATTAATAGGAGTGCATCATTCAGCATACATGACAAAATTGAACATTTCTATTAGCCAATAAAAGTTATAATTGGCTTCATTTTAATCACACGCATCTGAATTTCATCCAACAAAAAAAATATTTACAAAAACATGTGTGTCGATTTTGTAAAAAAAATAAAAAATAAAAGAAAGAATAGTTGTGAAATTTAAATAAATTAATTGAAGTATATTATCAGTTTTCATGTTTTTCCTCTTTATAAGTTTAACTCGCACATGCATGAGTTTAAAAATTAAACACTACTAAAATTATTATTAACAAAAATATAAATATCAAAATGAAAGCATAACCTCATTGTTTACCGTGAGATGAAAATAAATAAACGAGATTGTACGTATAATAATGACACATAATTTTTCAAATGTCATTATGTGCTACTAAACACGCAAAATGTCTAGAACATGATATTAATAGTTAAATTTAAATAAGAACAAGCTAAATACCATGCAAGTTAAACAAAGTTAAGTCATTCGTGCAACAAAAATCTATACAAAATATTAATTGGTATTAATACATAATGAAAAATTTATGTAAAAACCCGCAAAACATTACAAAACCACGAATTTATTAATTGTGACATATTTAACTTTAAAACAAAGTTATTGAAATACTACTCATTATTCTATATGCCCAAATCATGTGCGTGGCCAAGTTCTAAAACTAGTTTGGCATAACACTATAACATCAAACTATATGGATGTTCATAATTTGGGTATTATCCAACATGATCCGAAACCGAATAGAACTGAATCGAACCAATATAAAAATGAACCAAATTTTTAAAATGATTTCATGTCAAATCTAAACCAAACCGATCGAAACACTTAAACCATATATCACTTACACATAAGGATGGAAAAAGCACCTGAAACTGAAGGAAAAACCGAAACCCGAACCGGTTGGGTCGGGTTCAGGGCGGGTTGGCGAGTTTGGATGCGGGTTTGGGTATTGATAATTTTTTTTAGCCGAGTACGTGTAGGTGACGGGTTTTGGTAATATCCACCCGATTACCCGTACCCGTATCCGTTTACTGATGCGTGGATTGCGGTATACGCAAAAGGTTTTACCTCTCAAGGGATCTTGAGAAGCTTGCAATCCCCACCAGGCAGTGTACCTGACCGATGTAGTATAGTGTAGTGGCAAGTACCGGGGGATTGATCGTTCTCTCGGGGAATAGTGTTCGTTAGGATTGAAAGTAGTCTAATTAGGTCTAAGGGTGAGGGATGATTCTTTTTGTATTTTTATGATTTTATGGAAAGCAAGTAAAATCTCAGTTTTGAAGAAGTGGGTGGAATTAGTTGCTAGTCAACTAACCTAAATAAACTACTAATGCAATAAAAATAAAATGACAAGAAAACAAAAGGAGAAAACTTATATGGAGAAAAACGTGTTTACTTAGATTTCCTTATTCCCTAGCTATCTTTTATTGATTGATAGGTTTGTTACAATTGCATGGGTGACGGGTTGCATTCCTTAATACCATTCGTGGGGCTGTGTACGATCTTCCCCAACTCTATAAGCTTCTATCTCTTCCTATGGCGACACATTTAGTATCCTAACCATGGCCTCCTTAATAGTCACTTATGCATTAAACACAACCATTAAAATCGTAATACACATCCGATTTATGTTTCTTAAGACATTCAAGCAAGTTACCTTATACGAGATTAGCCAGTTTTCTTAAGCCTAACATCGATAAAACATTCACCCAACAACAATAATAACAAACCCTCAATCAATAATCAATAGCTAGGTTTCATTAGATCTAAGCAAACACAAATAAACCTAGCCTAGCATGTTAAAAGAAAGACAGGCATAAGATAAAATCAAACAACACATAGACATGTTGAATTTGATGGATCACTTATCTTTAATTAAACATGGAAGAAACAAGGGTATGAAACCCTTAAGAAAGTCTGAAATTCGGACTAGGGTTTTGTGTGTGTGTTCCACCAAAAAGTTCCTCCTCTAATGAATGAAAAATCCTAAAATATATATAGAAAATACATTCTGACATCGTCAGGTTTTAGCCTCTGACGCCGTCAACTCGTCGTGTTTAGGGTTCTCGGATCACCTAGATCCACTTCTGACGGCGTCACGTTATAAAGTCTTCTGGGTCGTCTCTCTTTAAGTTAACACGTGACGGCCTACATTTTGTAACACCTGACGCCGTCAGGTGTTATTTCATGTTTTCTTCTCTTGAGCATCTGGTACAAGAATAATCCATCTCTTTTGCCAACAAGTGACGGCATCACCTTATGGTGTCTGACGCCGTCAGGTGTGAATTCCAGCTTGAATTTGAGACTTTGTCGTTTTCTTCACTTTTTGCTCCAAAAACGTCCAAAATGTCATGTTTTCCAGAATTCTTCTCAAAAGTACCTAAAATGACAAAAGGAACGATTTAAGGCAATATTTGATCATAAAAACACGATTTAGGGATTAAATGACCCCCTAAAAGCGTAACACTTTTCGCCTCATCATTTACCCGAATCTATACCCGCTTTATTGATATTATAATTAACTAGAAAATATATACATTATACAAAATTTCTTCCATTATATTTTTTTATATAAGTATCTCTATTTCATAACACATTTTATTTTGTACATGAATTATTCAAAAATGGTAAATCATTTGATATGATATTCATTTTCTTTAACTTTTAAAAAATTTGAATATATTAGGGTGTTTTCTTTTGTTTTATTGGTGGATTTTAGTGTGCTTAATCTTAATACCGCCATTTTGTCCATATATTATTCAACTGAGGATAACCGTTACCCGGGGGAAACCCGAAAAACCGATGAAAATATTAATCGGGTATCCGACGGGTAATGAAGCGAGTACGGGTTTAGATATTATAAACGGGTGCGGGTACGGGTACACTAAAACCCGCTCCGAACCTGACTCGTTTCCATTCCTACTTACACATGTGCTGCTGTGATTTGAGTAATGTCTTGTAGTAGAGAAAACACTTATTATCAAATCATTTTATTTTAGTAAATTAAATCATTCTGTATCTTCTTTTGTATCAAATATACCAGACTTTAAAACTTTTATGTTGTGTACCCATTACGCGAGGAGCTAAGAGGGTGTTTGTGTATGCTTACTTTTATCACTTATCTGCTTTTTTCTTAAGTAGAAAAATAATTTTCACAACTAAACGCTTTTTGCTTATCAAGTTTTTGAAGGAAATAATAATAATAATAATAATAATAATAATAATAATAATAATAATAATAATAATAATAATAATAATAATAATAATAATAATAATAATAATAATAATAATAAATAAATAAATAAAAGCAAAAAGAGGAAGAAAAAAATCATAAGCAGTTATTTTGTATTGTTTATAAAAAATTTAATGAAAATATGTTTTTTACTCTCATATTTAATCTAAAAAAGTTTATTATTATTTTAACTAAAAATGTCTGTTAAGATAATTAGTTTTGCAAATATTTATGTATTTTCTAGAAAAGAAACAAATCCACACATTAGCTACAAAAGCAATTATTTAAACAAAAGTGAAAATATAAGCAATCCAAAATGAGGAAAGTACAATACGAAACAACATTTATCTAAAGAACAAATGGTTAAATCTCCAACATTCATTCCTTTTAGATCTGATGGTGTAGATTAATCTTTATTAAAAAACGGATGGGCTATTTGGTAATTATCAAACTTCACCTAACACCACCCTTTCCACATTCACACTCACACTCACACACTCACACTTGTTTACACACACTCTCTATTTCTCTCTCATAAAAATTCTCATCTTCATCAGATCTAAACTCCCAAATTCATTGATGCTTCAATCTAACTTTTATTATTACACGATTTTATTATTATTATTATTATTATTATTATTATTATTATTATTATTATTATTATTATTATTATTATTATTATTATTATTATTATTATTATTATTATTATTATTATTATTATTATTATTATTATTATTATTATTATTATTAATAAAAATTATTTTATTGATAAATAATAAGCTTATACAAAGTTGGATGGGAGTCTAGACGCAAGCTGTGCTCCCACTCCTTTCTGAATACAAAAGCTTATTCTATAAAAAATAAAAACACCACTCTTAGCATTATTTGAGTGGCTATTGGCAATAGACTTAATACGGGAAAGTTTATCCAGAGCCTCCGTATCGAATTATTATTGTTATTATTATTATTATTATTATTATTATTATTATTATTATTATTATTATTATTATTATTATTATTATTATTATTATTATTATTATTATTATTATTATTATTATTATAAATGCTTCGATTTGTTTTTTAATTGTTAAATTTGCGATTGTGAGGCGATGGTTTGGTGACGTATTTACAAGAGTAAGGGGGACCCATCACCCATGGTAACATTGATATCAGTTTGTCTGGTTCCTTCCTTTTTTTTTTCATGTCTTACGATGGCCAACAGTCCAACACATTCAAGTGACAAGTAGCAAATGGCAAGTGGTGTGTAATTTCAAAGTTATCTCGAGTCAGTGTGCAAGTGTTCTTTTTTGCAGTTTGATAGATATTTAGATTCGTCATCGATCCTTGTGTTTGATTCAAATTGTTTTGTTTATATGTCCTTTTTTTGTGTATGGTCAAATTTTTTGTAGGCTTTTTTGACTTTTTATAGGGTGATTAGGATGGCTTATTTTTACTTTTTATAGGGTGATTCAAAAATTTCGGTACATTATTATCATTAAATTTTGTAAGTTAAGTTATTTTTTTAAACTTATAGCATATCTTACTTGATAGTTGTTGCTGGTAAAAAGAAATCTAGAGGGTGTTTAGGTTGCTTTTTATTTTGCATATTATTTAGACATAAATCATATGTGATTCATACAGAATCCCATGTGATTCTTTGACGAATCCTCTGTGAGAATCCCATGGGATTCTTTGATGAATCACTTGTGATTCATCCCTAATCGCATGTGATTCATATTAGGTGATGTGGTAGTGGTGAATTTAGAGTGAGATGAAAAAGATGGTAAATGATATGAGTTGTCATTTTGGTTTTAAAAGTTGTAGTGGTGAATTTTTTGAGACGTGTTTGTTGTATCTAGTCTAGTGATTCTTTTGACGAATCCTTTGGGATTCATATAGAATCTCATGGGATTTATAAAGAATCTCATGGGATTTATACAGAATCTCATGGGATTTGTACATATTACCCATGTGATCAAACAGTATATAAGTAACAACACATGATATATTCAAAGTAAACAAGATATATTCAAAGTAAACAAGAATTTTTTTCATAACATTACACAACAAAAATAGAATCTCAAGTGATATTGTACTTCCAGTTTATATAAAGCAAAATAAAAATCCCATGGGATTTATACAGAATCCCATGTGATTCTCTCTGATCCCTTGCGATAAATATAGAATCTCATAGGATCCATACAGAATCCCATAAGATTCTTTAATGAATCGCCTGTAATTCATAAAGATTACTCATGTGATTCATACAGAATCACATGGGATTGTATATGAATCACATAAAAAATACCCGTCAAGTATCTTTATTAAATCCCATGAGATTTTGAATGAATCCCAAGGGATCAGAGAGAATCACATGAGATTTTGTATAACAACATACAACTTTTTTATAAATAGATTCCAAGTGCTCATTTCAATAATCATAAAAACATCTACCCTTAAAAGCTCTGACATAAAAGTATAAAACTCAAAAACAGTGATTTACTCATTTTTACAAATCACTTGTGATTTTTTAAAAATAACAAATCACAAGTGATTTTTTTACGAATCCCGTGGGATTTTTATGGATGGAAATTTAAAAAAAAAATCGTCTTTTTATTAATCCCGTGGGATTTCTTTAAGAATCCCGTGTGACTTTTCTGGACGAAAATTTTGAAAAAAAATTTCGTCTTTTTACAAATCTCATGGGATTTTACGAATCCCGTGGGATTTTTCTGGACGGAAATTTTGAAAAAAAGTTCGTCAAAGATGATTTAATTCTCGTCGCGTGGTGTATTTTTCGTAGCTTGAAGATTAACGTTTGCAAGATATGTTGTTTTTTAAAAAAAGGTGAAAGTGTGTTTTTATATTAAATGAGCTAAAATGCCAATTTTGCCCTCCCTTTGTTATTTTTTGGTTTGATCTTAGCCATTAGGTGAAAGGTGGATGGATGGTTGAGATTAGCTTATTTGTTTTTTAAATAATACATGTTTTGTAAGTATCTCACCTCATCCAAAATACCCTCTAAGTCATTTATTGAAAAGAAATGAAAGATATGCAACAAAACAAAACGTGTCAAATTATATACATTTTAAAACCATTTACCTTAGATATAGCTATATTGTAACTAATAAATTTTGTACTTTAAACATAAATTTGCATTTAATGTAACAGAGTAAAAGAATAATGCAATGACTCTCTTGTAATTGCTATTTTTTGACAATACCATGTACTCCCTCCGGTTCAAAATTATTGTCAGGAGACAAGAATTACAAAGTTTAATAAAAGTGTGACTACTATAATTCTCAACCACTCAAATAGAATATTCCTCCACTAAATTCTCTTATTCTTACTAAAAATGGAAAATGGACAATTAATTTGAGACATCCATAAAAGAAAATATGGACAATAAATATGAGACGGATGGAGTACTAAATATACACATTAATGTGACAGAGTAAAAGAGTACACATTTTTTTGAGTGGTCATGCCAACCTCCTAAAAAAGGAGGGTTTTATCTGGTTTGAGTCTGTGTGACGGTGGATTCAAACCTTGTGAATTACACGGCTAAATGGTCGAAAACCATTGTTACCAAAATAATGATATATTATAGCTACTATATTCTTGTAATCTGTTTCACAAAATGCATAACATAAACATTAAATATCTAAGGGCTAATTACTTGAAAATGTATCTAACTTGTCACTCCATGCAGTTCGGTAGCCTACCTTTTCTTTTTACTTTTATAATCCATTACTTTTAAATTACGTCTATTCCGTGTACTCGATGACCGGCCAACCTGTTGATGGCTACATGAAGCAGGTATTTTCCATGTAAGCATACTTTTATTTCAATAAAATGAAACAAACACCCCCTTCCTTTTAATAAACTTATGATAAGAAACACCCCTTCCAAACAGAACCTCCACCTTGGTTTCTTTAACCGGGCACACCAACAACCTACTTTCACTCACACTTCACCTCATATCATTCCAACTTAAATCACTCACACTTTCCCGCCAATAAAGTGCACTTGATAAACTTATGAAGGAAGTTAAGATTAACAGGTTTAAGCTTATAAGTGGTGATGTTTACCGTAATGTTATCGCATATCATTTAGTGGGATGTAGGGTTTTGAATGCATTTTGGGTGGTTTGTGACATTGGTGAGTTGGTTTGTGATGTTTGTCATGATGTTTATAACTCGTTGCTTATTGGTTTGAGTGCTTTTTTGGGAATGTGGGGTATGAATATCAAGTGTTTGATGATAATATTTTGAGAGGTGTTTGGGTTAGTACGCCTCAGTTTGGTGTGTTTTTGTGGAAGTGTGTACGACGGTTGAGTGGATAAAGTTTTGAGTTTGGTGGATGAGGTTAAAAGGAGAGATTGGGGTGTGAATGGTTGGTTTTTTCCATGGTGTTTGTTGTGATATGGTGGCAGCAGGTGAAGGGTGGTGGTAGCAAGTGGAGGGTGGTTGTGGTTGCTATGGCGGTGAAGAGGGTGTTTGGAAATGGGTTTTATAAAGTGTAAGGTGGATATATTTAGTGACATGACATACAAAAAAAATAATGTAGAATGTATAAATTAACCTGTAACTTGCTAAGGAGGTCAACCGGTACACTAAACAGACGGAATTCAAAAGCATGAGATTATAAAAGCAAAAAAAAAAAGTAGGTTACACAAAACTGCATGTAATGACAAGTTATATACATTTCAAAGTAATTAGCACAATATCCGATATGATTTTAGATCATTTACATACAAAACTTTATTTGGATACCAATAGACCAATCCACACCCTCCATCTCCATCTAATTCAATGAATGAGATTAAACCCAACATTAAAAAAAACCCACTTTCATTTTTATTTTTTTCCCCCAAATATTAATATCTCTTAAACCGTTAATTGTTAAGCAAAAAAAAAAAAAAAAAAAAAAAAAAAAAAAAAAAAAAAAANAAAAAAAAGAGATCGTTAAATCACCTTCCCAATTAATATTAGTTATTATATCACATGGTGATATTAAGGTAAGAATCACTAGCAGTACCGTCGCGATGCGGCGGGCGGGTGACCGATTGATAATAAAATCTTGCGGCGATGAATATCTCGAGTTATTGTTTCGGGTTGCTGGATCTCAATTTTGTGGTTTTGGAATCTTAGTATTTTGGAGCTTAATTATATTGTATATTGTTGGTTAAAAAGTTGTATTTTTTGAAGGCGTGTTTTAATAGTGTATAATTGTATTAATAATTTTTATTATTATATTATTATTATATTATCTATTATGATTATTATTATTGATATTATTATTATTATTATTATTTATGAAGGGGTGGAAGCTTAATAGTTTGAAAGCTTAAATATATGTAAATGTGTGCTTAAAATAAGTGTAATTTTGGTAATGAGGTGTTTTTTGAATAGTGATAGATGAAAGTGTTTTATTTTTATGATGTCTTTAAGTACTTGTAAACTATGTTTAAAGTAGTATGATCTAAAATCTATATCAGGAAATCTTAAAAAATTAAAAGAAGGAAGTGTGAATGCATTATAAGTAGTATAGAGGTATGTGATTTAAATCAATATACATTTGATTTTATGATAATCAAATTGAGTGTTTAATCATATGATTTCTCATGCAAGCTTCAACACGAAAAAAATCACATCTAGGAAAGATAATTATACTCGTGGAGACGTTTTTTTTTTTTTTTTTTTTTTTTTTTTTTGTAACAATAACGGTTTAAGAGATATTAAATTTGGGGAGAAAAAATAAAAGAATGAAAGTGGTTTTTTAATGTTGGGTTTAATCTCATTTTCTGCATTAAAAAAAAAAAAAAAAAAAAAAAAAAAAAAAAAAAAAAAAAAAAACCGTCTCCACGAGTATTTAATTATCTTTCTCTAGATGGGCATTTTTTTCGTTGTTGAAGCTTGCATGAAGAAATCACATATGATTAAACACTAATTTGAATATACTCATAAAATCACATGTGATATTGATGTTAAATCACATATCTATACTACTTATAATGCATTTACACACTTCCTTCTTATTAATTTTTTAAGATTTCCTGATATAGATTTTAAGTAAATACTACTTATAAAACATAGTTTACAAGTACTTAAAGCACACATAAAAATAAAAAAACACTGTTCATCTAATACACTATTAAAAACACCTCATTCACCAAAAAATACAACTATTTAAGCACAATTTACAATATAATTAAGCTTTCAAAATATTAAGCTTCCACCCCTTCATAAATAATAATAATAATAATAATAATAATAATAATAATAATAATAATAATAATAATAATAATAATAATAATAAAAAACTTATTAATACAATTAATACACTATTAAAAACACCCCTTCACAAAAATACAACTTTTTAACCACAATATACAATATAATTAAGCTTCCAAAATACTAAGATTCCAAAACACAAAATATGAGATCCAGCAACCCGAAACAATAACTCGAGATATTCATCGCCGCAAATTTTATTACAAGGTACCCGCCGCCGCATCGCGCGGGTACCCTGCTAGTGATTTTATTACATATCACATGTGATTTAATACTAATATCTAATGAGGTGATTTAAGCCCTAATCCGTAATTATTTGATCAAATATTGCCTTAAATCGTTCATTTTGTCATTTTAGGTACTTTGAAGAGGAAATCTGGAAAAGGAATCATTTTGGACGTTTTTGGAGCATAAAAGTGAAGAAAAAAACAAAGTCTCAAAATATGCTGGAAATTATACCTGACGGCGTCACACTTTGACAACAAGGTGGATGATTTTTGCACTAGACGCCCCAGAAAGATTTTGGAGGAATTACACGTGACGGCGTCACGTGTAAAAGGATGTAGGCCGTCACGTTATAGCTCAAAGGGTGACGGCCCAGAAGGATTTAAAGAGGGACGGCGTCAGAAGTGGATCTGAGCAATCCGAATAGTGTTTTGGCGGCGAGGTGACGGCGTCACACTCTATAAGGTGACGCCGTCAGATTGTAAATTCTATAAATATTCGTCTAATTTTCATTCATTAGTGTGCAACTTTTGGGAAGAAACCCTAGCTCGTTTTTCTACTGAATTTTTGAAGGTTTTCCACCCTTGAAACTTGGATGCATTATTGAAGATAAGTATTTTCCAAATCATTCAATATGTCTATGTATTGTGTGATTATATCTTATGCTTGTCTTTCAATTAACATGCTAGGCTAGGTCTTTATTGTGTTTGCTTAGATCTAATGAAACCTAGCTATTGATTATATGTTGTTGGTTTGTTTGTGATTATTATGGGTGGGTGAAGTCGATGTTAGGCCTAAGAAAACTGGCTAACCTCCTATACGGTAACTTTCTTGAACGTCTTAAGAAACATGAATCGGATGTGTACTACGATTATTTGGTTGTATTTAATGCATGAGCGAATTCTAATGATCCCATGTTAGGAGCTTTAAGTCGGCTCGACATAGGAGTGAAGTAGGAGCTTATAGAGTTAGGGAAGATCATACGCGGCCCAACGAATGGTTTAAAGGAATACAACCCGTCATCCACACAATTACAACAAACCAATTAACATATAAAAGATAGCTAGGGAGTAAGGAAATCTAAGTAAACACATATCTCTCTCATATAAGTTTCACAACCATTTACTTTTTCTAGTTATTTTATTTGCAAAAGTAGTTATCTGGGTTAGTTGACTAGCAACTAATTCCGCCCACTCTTCCAAAAACCGAGATTTTTACTTGCTTTCCATAAAATATAAAAATACAAAAAGAATCATCCCTCAACCCTTAGACCTAATTAGAGTAGCTTTTCAAGCCTAACGATACTATTCCCCGAGAGAACAATCAATCCCCCGGTACTTGCCACTTCTGCCTGGTGGGGATTGCAAGCTTGTCAAGATCCTTTGAGAGGTAAAACTCTAGTGCGTTTTCGCAATCCCGCGCATCAATATCACATGTTATTTTATTAGAAGATTAAAATTAGTGTTTAATCATACGTGATTTTTCATGCAAGTTTCAACAACGAAGGAAAAAACGAAAAAACGTGAAGAAAAACATGAAAAAATGAAAATAAAAAAGTTTGTCGAAAGTATATCAAAATGCCCATTTCTAGAAAGATATTTAAATGCTGGTTGTGACGGTATAATTTGTTTTGTCTAACGATTAATGGTTCATGAGATATTTAAATTATAAAAAATATGTAAAATATTAAAATGATTTTAATATCAGCTATTGATTTCTTTTTAAATGAATGGTGGGGATGAGTCCCTTGGTATGTGAGGAAAGTTTGGTATTTAAAATAAATTTTCTTTATCCGATATATCTATAGTGTATACTAGTTATAATACATAGATAAAAGATCATTTGAGGACAAAATTTTTTACAGGACTAATCTCCACCCTCCATCTTTATTTGATCTAATGGATGAGATTAATCTCAACAATTTAAAAAAACCACTTTCAATTTTTTTTTTTTTTTCAAATGTTAATATTTTTCAAACGCACTTTGATATATTTTCGACAAANACAGGACGGATTTTCAAAAGTATGAGATTATAAAAGCGAAAACACAAGTAAGGTTACACAAAACTGCAATGTAATGACAAGTAGATACATTTCAAAGTAATGAGATTAAACACACATTAAAAAAAACATACTTCATTTCTTTTTTTCCCAAAATATTAATACATATCTCTTAAACCGTTAACGCGTTAACACCGAAAAAAAAAAAACCATTCCCCCGAGCATTTAATTATCTTTCTCTAGATGGGCCATTTTATTCCGTGTTGAAGCTTGCATGAAAAAAATCCACATATGATTGAACACTAATTTGAATATTACTAATAAATCGCATGTGATATTGGTGTTTAAATCATACTATGATTTTATACATATCGCTTAAGCGAAAATAATTACACTATTCGACGAGCATTTAATTATTTGTCTATAGACGGGCACTTTGGGGGAAAAAATAAAATGCCTTTCGACCCCAATTTTTTTTTCCGTGGCAGAGAAGATTCACATGTGAATATTACATATCACATGTGATATTACATATCACATGTGATATTAGTGTAATATCACATGTGATATATCATATATGATTTTTTCGGCCACGAAAAAAACATGAAAAAAAAAAGTTTTTTTTTTTTTTTTTTTTTTTTTTTTTTTTTTTTTTTTTTTTGAAAGCGTATCAAAGTGTCCGTCTACAGAAAGATAATTAAATGCTCGTCGTAACGGTATATTTTTTTTCCCTTAACGATTAACGGTTTGAAAAATATTAATATTTAAAAAAAAATGATGAAAGTGGGTTTTTTAAATTAGTTGGGATTAATCTCATACATTAGATCAAATAAAAATGGAGGAAAGATGGAGGGTGGAGATTAGTCCCTTGGTATGTAAAGAAAGTTTGGTCCTCTTAAATCTAATATATATATACACTATTTTCTTTAAATTTAAAAACTTAAAAAAACGAGTAACGTTCAATTACTAAAGTACCCTTAATTAAAAATGGTAGTAACATCAACTACTAAATGAATATTTTAAATATTATTTAATCCTCGAACTTTTATCATTTTTCGTTTATAACTTAGAGTTTTTTTTCTTTCGCAATGACTACAAATTGAACTTGAAAGTTGGATCAAGGGTAACCGTAAAACACAAGTTCGCAAGTATAATTATTTGTTGCTATAGAACATTGTTTTGCGCAGGTATTCGTCTATGATTATATATATCCGATGTGTATATAACTATGGTTTCTATACTTTTTCATATAATGTATGAGAATTGCTATAGGATGCCGACCAACCAATTCATAAAGACACATTAATTGAACTATTATTTTCATACTTAATACAACCATATATTATTTGACTTTTAGCAATTTAGTTTTACTCATTAAATAAAATAGTGGTTTTTTGGAATGAATTTCACAAGTGTAAAAAGTTATTATGCATTTAATATGTTAAGTTATATCAATAGTGTAGGTATATACGACACCTGCCTATATATAAGACACTTGACCAACCTCAAAACACACTCAAATTAGGAAAAACAAAAGTGCGAAAAGATGCAGTTACACAATGCAGTCACTGTTTGGTTTATAATGGTCCTAATCACATCAACCCAAGTGTCTACACTGGCTTTAAGACCCCATTCTAATGGGATCTTATCGTCCCACCAACCTATACCAAGATTGAACCTGGACCTCGATTTGAAACATAAAAGAATATGCAACGTCGACTATGATAAACGGTGTGATGATATGGGTTGCGATAAATCGTGCAAGGCTGATAAATCTTATAATGGAGGAAAGTGTAGGGATTCTAAAACATGTTGTTGCATTCAAAAAGACAAAAGCTTATGTCACTTTTGGAAAAAATGTGATGATCTAGGTTGCTATTATTCTTGCAAAGCTAAAGGAAGTCATCCTGGAGGAGAATGTACGAACTATAACACATGTTGTTGTTATTCAAAATAATGTTATATTCTGCATATATATTGAAAGTTTTTATTTCCATCTTATTTATGTCGTTTTATAAATGTGGTTTGATATGAATAATACCAGAAAAACTATGTGAGCGAACTAACATCCATAATGTTTTGAGTTGAGTAACATCTTGAACATTAACGAATGTGTTTATCATAATACCTTGTTTGAAGTTCTTATGTGTTATTTTTTAATCATTTTTGTTATAAAAAATATGCGAGTTTAGTAGCACATAATAAGCGTTAATGAAATTAAAATATGGTCCGTAAAGTTTCTAAAATGTTTTTATGGATATTCATATATAAATTTTAAATAACAATTTCATGAGTCGTTGTTATAAGTAGAATCGCGTATATTTATTTTCATATCATAGTAACTCATGCTTACCATTTGATATTTATATTCCCGCTACTAATAATTTATCCATATTTAATATTCAAACTCGTGTACGCTTAAATTAAACTTTTAAATAGAATAACATGAGTCACTATTTAAAAAAATATTCTAATTGATGAAAGTCTAAAACTAACATAAAAACTAATTCGCAATATTTACCAAATTTTGTAATTTTAATGGATGAAAGTCTGAAAACTAATATAATACTCATTTAATTTTAAACAAAATTAATATTATAAAATATAAGGTGTATAAAGTGTAAGGGGTATAAAGTGTAAGGGCTTATTTGTGTTTTTTTCTAAAGTTATTAAAAAACATGGAAACTTGTAATTTTACACTTAGCTCCATATATTTTATTTAAAATTCAACCACTAAAGTTTTATTAATCACTCCCTCTTTTTTAAAGTTTTTGTTTTCATAAATTTGACACATATATTTTTATGCATTTTTTTCTTAACCAAATTTCTCCACCAAATTTATTAAGTTTGACCAAAATTAATTTAATTTTGACTTTCTATTGACCAATCATATTGCTTGATTTTGCCTACGTGGCAAAATCGAGCTCTCCTATTGGTCTCTTTTTTTTCAATGAGAAGGGTTTTTTCAAAAGCACTCTGAAATGATGTAATTCTTTTATTATATAAAAGATGAGATAAAGAAAATTAGACCTTATGATTTTGTTAAACTGTTAGCTAAAAAGATACGTATTGGGAATATTGTTAGCTAAAAAGATATGTATTGGGAATATAATATGAGGAATGCTAGACCCTCGTAACATTTAAAAAATAAATAAAATTAAAAATAAAATAATAATAATAATAATAATAATAATAATAATAATAATAATAATAATAATAATAATAATAATAATAATAATAATAATAATAATAATAATAATAATAATAAATCCACACGCTGATGTATCATAAAGTTATTGGTCTATTTTGCTATGTTTTCTTTTTCTTCTCTCTAACTAGACCAATCACTCCTTAGCACATCCGTGTGTGAATTTTTTTTATGTAATTTTTATGTTAGTCTTGCATTCCTCATATAATATATGTGACTTGTGTAGTTGTACACAAACTTATATGTATACAATCTAAAAGTTTAATTGATATCAGTATGGCGGTTCATTTATTTCGGTTTGGGTTTCATATAAAAACTAAAAGCTGAACCAAAATTTTCGGTTTTTAATAATCAATATCGGACAATCAGTTTAGAAGTGGCTCAGTTATCTTGAAACAGTTTCTTTAGATGATTTTTTGGTTGTAGTTTGGTTTTTCGGTTTTTTATCCATATCCCAAAGTAAATTTAAGAGGAAATGAAACATTAAAGTGGTAGAAGTACAATGAGAGGCCCAATATATGATAAGCGATTCTTTTTGCCGTTTTGAGATTTTCCGTGTATTTGTTATTTGGGATGATGTTCGTATACATGGTAATGTCTTCTTTACTAACATATAAAACGATTATTCTTCCTATGAACTTTAATCAAACTCAATTAATCTGTTTCAAAAGTAATTAGAACTTATAGATTCATTTAGCATGTTTTAATACTATAACCGTTGTTTGTTGTTTGCCTTATGCTACAACCGTTGTTTGTTGTTGTTGTGGCTGTCTATTCAAAACTACTACCCGGTTCGATCGGCCGACCCAACCGGTTGAACCAATTGAACCAAAAACCGGAGCATCAACCGGTACGGATTTCAAATCCTTAGTCATCAATCAAAGGGATAAATTTCTTGCTACTTTAAAACTTGCAAGTCTTCAGCTAGGCCCCATTAAGTTGGTTAAAACAGGCTAAAAAGTTAAGTTTGGCCAACATATTTAAACTTTTAATTTGGGTTTTAATAATTCTTATAGAACATTGATTTTTTTTTTTATTATTTTTTTTTTAACGGCAGAAAATTAACTATTTGGCATACAACAGGCATAAAATCAACATATACAAAACTTTCACATGACACAAACATTACTAAAAACCATATGGCATAACATCAACACAAAGGTATATGTCAAACAGGTAACATCAACACAACATACGACACAATAAACACAATATTTATTCGAAGCATGGCAACCGACAAGTGATTTTGGAGCGTACAAGTCACATGTAAAAAAGAAAAAGAGAAAAAAAAATAAAATAAAAAAAAAATAATAATAATAATAAAAAATTGATGGTAGACGAAGGTTAATTGCTTCTTTTTTTCTTACAATACAATGCAACACATACAAATTGTTTGCTCTTCAAATAACTAAGCAAATTCGATAGTCATAAAAGTTGTTACTTAAATAGTTAAGAACCCAAAGGCTAGTATAACTGTAGCCGATATCAACCGTTATTGACTATGGTTCCATAAAACCACCACATTTAGTAAATCTTTATATAGGAGATAGGCTGTGGTCCTTCAATGTAGGTAAATACATGTTAGATTAAAAGTAACCGAGTTATCTTTGTCATGTCGTAATGGAGCCACTAAATTGTTAAAGTACGGTATTCCCTTTATTATTTCTGTAAATTATTTCAAAACTTAGTAGGCAATCATATCATATTTCTAATCTTTAGGCAAATTTCACCTATCAAGTCACCAAAGTAGGATTTTAGCAAATGACTTAAATCATTCCTCTACATTTGATACAAATCTATAGTTTACATTAAACACAATATAACTAAAATCTCATGACATAATATGTGATNGAAGGTTAATTGCTTCTTTTTGTCTTACAATACAATGCAACACATACAAATTGTTTGCTCTTCAAATAACTAAGCAAATTCAATAGTCATAAAAGTTGTTACTTAAATACTACCTAGTTAACAACCCAAAGGCTTGTATAACTGTAGCCGATATCAACCGTTATTGACTATGGTTCCATAAAACCACCACATTTAGTAAATCTTTGTATAGGAGATAGGCTGTGGTCCTTCAATGTAGGTAAATACATGTTAGATTAAAAGTAATCGAGTTATCTTTGTCATGTCGTAATGGAGCCACTAAATTGTTAAAGTACGGTATTCCCTTTATTATTTCTGTAAATTATTTCAAAACTTAGTAGGCAATCATATCATATTTCTAATCTTTAGGCAAATTTCACCAATCAAGTCACCAAAGTAGGATTTTAGCAAATGACTTAGGGTGTGTTTGGTATGTTGGCATGAATGACAATGGGTATGAGTTTGATAGTAGTGGCGGGTCCCTCACCTATGAAAGATCCATACCTAGCTCTCTTGATGTATATGGAGTATGGCTTATATTTATCATTTATTACCATAGTGGTGGCCCCCTCATCTTAAATAAACACCTTTAATCACTTTCATAGTTATAGTCTCATTCCCATAGTGGGATACCAAACGCACCTTAAATCATTCCTCTACATTTGATACAAATCTATAGTTTACATTAAACACAATATAACTAAAATCTCATGACATAATATGTGATCAGCAAATAATTAAATGGTTGATCACATTACATCTAAACATATACATATTGAGATAAGGTTGGAACACAGAAATTAAAATCTTGACATCATACCTTTGTTATATTAGAACTTCTAATTCAACAAGTAGTTAATCAAAGTATTAAAAATCACTCTAAAAATAAAGCAGTTGTTAAACAAAGTATCAAAAGATATTAACTTCATAGGCAGTTAATGAATCTACGTTATCTTAACTAATCAAAATAATGATAGAATGCATGACACCATTGGATCATCTAAACAAAGTATACCAATCAAACGATGTTAAAATTATATAGTTTCATGGCAAGGGTACTAAAATCACGTCGGGGTAAGAAAACCATCAAGTTGATTGTTATCAAAATAACTCGACAAACTTAACGTCGTAAGCGCACCCACGATCATCAAACTTGCCACCATCCCAAACCACCGCCTTCTGGGCCTCTTACCAATTTTGGTTTTGACATCAGATGGCAACATCTTGGATTCATGAAACACATCTTGGGACGACGGACCCATCACTTCGTATAACATCTCAGGAACTTCATAAACACTCGACACATCACTCCTATCCTCTTCATCACCCACACCTTCATCATTCAAACACGACTCACAAACCGAAATATTATCACCATGATCCACATTCTCATGATGATGAACATGAACAAAGCGCAAACTTGTCCCATAAAACTCATTCTCAAGTTCAACTAGTTTCCTTTCAATTTCTTTAAAATCATGTTTTGACCCATAAGAAGCGATTTCAGCGGCTAAGAGATTTCTAAAAAAGTCTAACCTTCCTTTGATGGTTTGAGCCAAACCATCGAGGCCGAGTGTATCGATTGGTAGATTTGTGAAGACGATGATTTCTACTTCAGCATGTTGAAGCTTTTTTTGTAATGTTAAATATGTTCGTTGTAGTTGTTCCATCGTGGGCAAAATCTTGGGGCTAAGAATATGATCAGGTTATGGGGTGGTTATAATTTATAAGAAGACATTATTAATAAAAGTTTATGGTTAGTTTGGTTGTGGTTGACGGTTTTTATACCTTGGAGAAAACCGCTTTGCAGTACATAAAAAGGAAAACAATCTTTGCATCTTTGTACAGTAGATCGTTTCCATTTATTCGTCTTCTTTTTTTCTGCGGTTACTATATATGATAAATATGTCATAAAAAATTTAGATTATTCTAGTCACAATTTTAATAATTCCAAAATGAACTTGCTAGCACCACAACGCCGGTGTTATAAACAGTCTTTATACCAACTTATAGGGTATGTTTGGCGACAATTAGCAGTAAGCAGTAGCAGTAAGCAGTAAGCAGTAAGCAGGAGCAGTAAGCGTTTATTATTATTAATTTTTTTTTAAACTTGAGTAGAGTTATTGAAGACACTCATCCCTACCATCCATGTAAAATGAAATTAATAGTTGAGATTAAAAGCATTTTAATATTTCACATATTTTTTATAATTTAAATATCTCTTAAACCGTTAATCGTTAAGCGAAAATAATTACACCATCACGACGAGCATTTAATTATTTTTTTTATAGACGGGCACTTTGATATACTTTCGACAAAAAAAATCATTTTTTCATGATTTTTCGTCTTTTTTTGATTTTTTTTTTCATTATTGAAATTTGCATTAAAAATCACATGTGATATATAATATCACATGTGATATTAGTGTTAAATCATATATGATATTAGTGTTAAATCATATATGATATTAGTGTTAAATCACATATGATATATAATATGATAATATCACATGTGATATTAGTGTTAAATCACATATGATATTTTCATGCAAATTTCTGTAACGAAAAAAAAAATGAAAAACACAAAAAAATTAATTTTGTCGAAAGTATATCGAAATACATATCTAATGTTCGTCGTAACGGTATATATTTTTTTTTCGCTTAACAATTAATGGTTTAAAAGATATTAATATTTGAAAAAAAAATGATGAGCGTGGGTTTTTTAAATTGTTGAGATTAATCTCACCATTAGATCAAATAAAGATGGAGGGTGGAGATTAGTCCTTTTGTATGTAAAAAGAGTTTGGTCCTAAATTCTTAAATCTTAAATGTAATTGGTTTTATGTTTTTTACTTGGGACTTTCTAACTTGTGCTATGATGGCAGATGCTTTAATAATTCAATAAACCGAAATTATTTAAAAATAGTAAATATGCTCATTTAATGCTCTAAACTTATGCCACCATGACACAAGTTAAAAAAACGTGTTTTACTTTCACTTTGTTGCTTCTTTCTATTTATCTTTCCACACACAATCATACTTGATGTGTCATGAACCAATTCTCTCTCAATTTTGATAATTAATTTTTTCAATTTTCATAATCATGAAAGTAAGAGCATATATATAAGTACACATAAATAACAAAAGAAAATGTCATTTGCCAATTAGAAAAAAAGAAAGTTAACTTATAAACTAAATGAAAGGTAAATGAATCAACCATTATGTACACTTACATTAGCCAATTTTATTTAGTTGGACGAATGGTTTAAAAAAAAAATCTAATTTAACATTGTTTACTATTGTTAACAATCAACTTTTAATTTTTTTATTAAATTAAAAAAAAATCCTTTAATCTTCATATTATAATGTGGTACCATTTAATTAAATCAAACCCGTTATATTACAAAATAACCTATCATAACACAATTTAAGTTAACTTAAACTCCTTCTTGAATCAAAACATCCACTCTCATATCATCACACCACGGTAACCAACATCATCATTCATCCTTTATTTCCCCATCTTCATCCTCAATTTTCGAGTCACACAAACCAAACCAATCTTTATCCTCCATAACCAAATCAAACTAA
>LBNU01005829.1:0-11779 GCA_014162995.1 Artemisia annua | reverse complement strand
ATATACCAGATGTTAGGCATTATATTTGTCAGGAATACATATTATTCATTAGTGAGTGATAACCTTCTACTATCTTCATTGAGTTATGAGACTTTATAGTAAGCAAATTAACTCCATGGACACGTGCCGGACGGTTTGCCAAAAAACCAAAAAAAGGAAGAAGAAGTAGAGGAAAAAGAAAAAAAAACGGTTTAGCTGTAGACGGGTATTTGGTTAACATTATTTGCATTTTGTACAATAAAGAAAAAATAAAAAAAAAAAGAAGAAAAAAAAAATAAAAAACCTATTTCATAAGTAACCATGCTAGTCCGTTTTAATAACAACATTTCTATTTTAATTGTTGAACCGTTTTCAACATTTCTATTTTTTTTTTGAACGGCGGACAGATTTATTAGCACTAGACACATGCTAGTAAGAAGCTAGCAAGGACAAAACAAGAAAAGATTACAAATGAATATAAAGAACACTCGGATTGCAACACCAATCAATCCAAGAAATACTACAAGACTTAGCTCTATTTTTTATCCAAAGATAAGATGTCGCAATAATGTCGTCAATCATCTTCATCGTATTAACCTTAACCGCCTGAAAAACTAGTAGATTCCGAGCCCTCCATATCCACTCTATAGCACATAAAACCACAACATCGAAAAAAGAACTTGTTCTTTCCACGAGATTCAAATCACCATCATCAGCCAAATCAAGAACATTCAAGGCGCCATCTAGAGGGATCGCATCCAACCCCCACCATTTACGAATCAAATCCCAAATATTCCGAGAAAAAGTACAAATAGCAAAAAGGTGATCTTCATCTTCAATTTTTTCCTCACAAAAAGGTGATCTTCATCTTCATCTTCAATTTTTTCCTCAATTTTTTCCTCACAAAGAACATTTCTATTTTAATTGTTTATAGATAGTTAACAAGCTTTTCTCACATTTGACCATTTTTAATATTCACTTTTCGACATTTGACTATTTTTCTTTTATGTGTAGTTAAGATAAGATATCTAATTATGTGTAACAAACTACTCTAACAAACTACGTCTCCCCAAAATTTCAATAAACACCCACCCAAACCCACCCAAAAAATTATGAATTAAATTCTGTATCAATAAACTATTGTACCATATGCGATATTGTATTAAACAATATATATTACGATCTTACACTTAAACACCGTTCCCTTTATTTCCTATAAATATCTGACCGGCCATATACAAACATACATGCAAAACCCTAATAAAAATTCATCAACCAACCATGGCGGCTGAGGTATGTATGATGTCTTCTTTTTTTGGGTTTTTTCCCCCTGTATTCCTAATCTATATAAAAGCTGGATAATTTGTGTGATAATTTTAACCTGTTCAATGGCTAACAATTTTATTTTAGTTTGATAGTGGTTGTTTGCTTTACAAAGCTGGTGGAAAGCCGACATAAACCAAACATTGTTCACTCTAACTGCATTTCTTATCGATAACTTAATTAGTAGATGCAGTCAATCATCTGGGTGATTATTAGTATGGGTGGCCGGGGTTGCCCCAAAACAATCTCTTTATAATCCAAAAAATTACTCCCTATCAAACCTTTAAACATCATCTACTATTTGTGTAAAGAGTTAATAGTTATTTCATACTCAGATTTTTATAATCTTCTCGTCTTCAAAAACAATCTGGAACAGACATATTTAGGAACATTCGTGGTTTTTTACAAAAACTAACGCTATATACATTTGCAAATACTCATGAGTGTCTCCTGATCCCTGGAACCCACCATGGTTCCGTCCATGCTCATCTCCCTCTCTCTTATACTAAGTTACTAACAACGTCCGAAATCATAAGCCATTATCGCAAGTTCTGCAAAAGAACCAAAAGTTGCGAGTAGTTATTCATCATCTTCGCTTTGCACAAGTAACATACTAATATGCTTTGAATACATGAAGTACAACGTGTATACCGAAAAATATTACTATTAAATGTCTAACCAATTTCTTTTTCCGTTCAAAATTCTTACTTATATTAAGTATTGACGTATATATTGTTGTTGTTGTCTTTCCAGCATTGGACTCAAAACGACACACTTATTTTGTAATGTGTGTTCAAGTAGTTCCATAGTTATTTTATACGGTAAAACCTATAAAATAGCCAAGTACTTTTAAATTTTGGCCAACTTGAAACACTTACTTTTTTATTACCTTACATCGACGAAGATGATGATAAGAAGAAGGGAAACGGGAGATCGGACAAGAGTGATATAGATGGTATGATTTTGTTACGAGTTTTTAAAAATTATATTTATTATTAATTTTTTATAAATACTTTTAGTTCTAATGGCTTGAAAATACATCCAAACTTGACACTTTTTGTTGTTTTATGTAGTCATTTTATTTTATTTATTTATTTATTTTTTTTTCTATTATAACACAAACCTTTTGAATTTCGTCTATTGTGTGTATTTTGTGACCATTTTACCCTTACTTTTTTCAAATTTTGAGGGGTAAAATGATCATTTTACATGAAAGAACGGCCATAAAATACAAATAATAGACATAATTCAAAAGGTTTGTGTTATAATAGCAAAAAGAAAAGTTGGCTACATAAAACAACAAAAAGCATCAAGTTGGATGCATTTTCAAGTCATTAGCCCATACTTTTAATTAATCACATTGTTTGCTTGCTTGGTTTTGTTCTGCAGGAAATGGCGGTTCTACGAATGATAATGAGAATATCGTAAGGAAAGAAATGGGTTTGGAGTGGATGCTTAGACCTAAAGAAGAGGACGTCAAACCGAAATCTGTACCAGCTTCTAGTTTCCGGAAGAATGGAAGACAAGGGTAATATAGTCATTTCGGTTATTAGTTTAATATAAACCGGTCATATTGGTGAAGTCGGAACAAATTTTCAAAGTGCGTTTGTATAGTAATGTAACAAAAAAGTAAATGTTTCAACAAAGCTTGAAAGTACGTGGCTTTAATAATAGCTTTTACCCTCTTTTATAATGTGTTAAACAAAATGTTATGTTGAAAAACTTATTTAATAGTTTAACAGTTTTGAGCAAAGATATATAGGATTAGTTATTCTTCATTCTCTAGTCATCTTGTCTGATTAACATTTTATGTAAACAAGTTCGGTTAAAAATACGAGAAATGATATCTACAAGGGTTTTTATTGCCCTCGCGTTGAGATGGGACTAAAAATATTTTGCATGGTAAAATTATAATTTGTCATTGTTTGGTAATATATATCGTGAGGCAAGTTTTAGTTGTATAAATTTCGTAAAAATAAAACATTATAAAAGTATATCGTAAATGTGAAAATTTTGAAATGAATGGTAATGAATAGTGTTTTGTTTGAAAATTGATATTAAAGGAAGATTCATGCTAATCCTCAAACTTATAAGATTCTGACAAGTGAAAAAGTTGATGGTTTAAATGAGTAGAGATAATAAGTAGAATACGCTTATGAGATTTTATACGGGTAGAAGAATCAGTAAATAAAAGATGTAAGAAGATATAACAATGTTCTAAAAATACTGTGTGAGGCTAATGTATTATATTAAAATAGTAAAAAGACCAATGTGTGTCAAACAGAACAAATTACTCCCATTTTCTATAGTTTTCAATATTTGTTTACAAATCCATATTAAAACTGTTGTATAGAACATCTGTAAGTAGTAGGATACTAGGATCCTAAAATTCCTTATAAGTATTACAAAGCTACATGATAACAATAGACAGGGACGAAGCCAGGATTTTTTATACGGGTGGGCCAAATATCAATGTAGCAATTGAATGTCGTTGTGATAAAATAATACAATTATGGTTTCCATTTCAAAAGCATGGATACTAAACAACATGACTTGCACAAAAAAACCAGAATCTTATATGTAATAAGATTTTGATCCAAAAATTGGACTATAATGCAACCAAATATGCTTTCAAATTAATTTGAAGCATCTAACGAGTGATAATACCTTTAGATACAATGTGAAAAACGAAAGCAAAGACTTAACAAACCTGTAAAATAAGAACTTTCAAGTTTGAATAAACAAAAGTATAATAGATGTGGTGCTACAATCAAAATCAAATTACACATTTCGTCTTGTTTTTTAACCTCATATCTCAATTGGGTGGGCCAATTTATCTATTAACAAACCAATATTAAATGAATAGTATATATGTAGTAACAATACTTAGAATTTTGGGGTGGGCCTTGGCCAACCCAAAGTTATATGTGGCTCCGTCCCTGACAATAGACAATATATCTTCTCTACTTTGAAATATGTTGTGATGGTCAAATCTATACAGCTCCACCAGAGCTGACTAAATTTTGACTTTCTAATGGTTGTAGAATTATAGTATCCACCACGAAGATGGAAATTATATAAATTTTTTAAAAATAGATACGTGACTAAAAAAACTATCTTTAACATGTGCAGAAATGAGAGATTACACACATGTATACATCATTATCTATTTGGTCAAAACTGATTAGTAAAGTTGCAAATTTTGATTTTGATTCATATATTGAACGAGCGGGGTAGCCCGCGCGTTGCCACGGGAGCGCTTGGTATATGAGATCGGTCATACCCATATAAACAACCATATAGATTTAGATTGAAATAGTGAACCTTACGATTTTGATGGGAGTAAACAATGAGTCGCTAATTTGATTACTTTGTATGTGACAAAAAAATTGCCGTAATGTCTATTTTGATATGTTTTAGTTTTATATTTAAAAATACCAATGAAGGTAAGCAACATCTCAAAGGCTTTTCAGTTTAAATTGATACATAGTACATAATAACCTACTACTTGCTCGATCTTAGGCAAAGGTATTATCAGTTACACAAATTAAATAATCCTCTAGTAAAGTCTAGTCATGGCTGGTGTGAAACAATTTAGTTTTAGTCATTTTTATTGGTATCTCTGTGCAGATGATGAATCAAACAGACTCGCAATCGAGGAGAAACCCTTGAGCCTTGATTAGCAGCAACATCCTGTAAGGACAGATTTGGTGCATAAAAATTACAGCAAGATGATGACTCCAAAACCAAATCTTCCTAATATGGATATTTTTTTTAACTGCATGAGGATGTAGATTGCCACTTCACTAAGAGAACTGTTGTTCAGTTGTTATTGTATGGACAATCAGGAATCTTTTAACTAACTATATATTTGCATCGAATCACTATTCAAAAGGATCAAATCTTCCTAAAATGGATCTAATAACAGGTAATTTTGTATCTGTTTACCTCGTTCATTTTTTTACTACACGTAAATGTTGTTTAGTGGTCAGTATCACTGCACTCATTCCTGTACTGATAAAATATTTTTTATTAAACCAATTTGGCCGGAATAAGAAATAATTAAGGGGTTGTTTGGCAATGCATATCAGAACTACTTACTGGATTTTGATACTCAAAAGGTAAGTGCAATGCTTTGGCAATTCAGTTGCATTTTACTTTGCTTATGCTACTTATTATTTAAAACTGTCCACGGTCATCGTAACAATAGTTTGCAAAACAATAATCTACAGCCAAAATTGCAAAATATGGCAAAATATTGTCAACTTGCAAAATAAGCTACACATAACATAATAAAGAAAAGCGAAGAATAAATTTTATACTCACATTGCTTCTGCAAGATTAGTAGTAGTTTTCTGTAACCTTCAAAAATATCAACACCCTGCTATCTTCGGTTTCCCTAGTTATAAGATTTCACCATGTTCTATATGTAAAACACACATTTGTCTCTGCAATAGCATTAAAAAACAATGAGCCAGCAGACTCAACAACGAAAAACATAATCCTACTGTTATGTGAAGTTGATAAAAAAAACTTAATTAAAAATTTTGAGAATACTAATTCTTGTAGAAGTATGCATAGTCTTGAAAATTATTCTCGCTGATGTAAAATGGTAGCTATCCGTTCCAGGAAAAAAAATAAAAGTAATATAAGTGGTAGCTATCTTTTATAGCAAAAGTTAAATATAAGCTTACATTAGTACCACTTCAATCCCGTTATTTCGTTCATTGGTCGCCTCATTTTTTACTAACTTCGTCTTCTTTTTGCTCACCTTCATGCTGCATTATCAAACGAAAAACAAATAAGGCCATCATACAATAAAGATAACGTAAGAAGCTAAATACCGGTATCTTCAATGACAGAATTCATAACCTCGTGCACTAACCTATCTTCTCACCAAGTTTAGTTGGCTCTTCGGCTTCTGCAACATAAGGCAAAATGAATGTAAGGTCCTATATCTTAAAAAGCTGAATGTAAATTACCTTTTTGAGTAATTGAATCGAAGTCACAACTTGAAGATAATGGAAAGCTTACATTAGCTGGATACAACGTTGTGCTTAAGGATGTTCAGCAGCACGAACATGTGACTGGTTCTGGATGTTATTGAAGTCAGTCCCATCCTAATGCACAATGGGACTTCAAATATTTAGAATTCCCACATCAATAACCTGCAAAACAAATCACTGTTAGTTCACTATTCATGTAGTAATATATTCTTTTGGTAGTTATTTAGACCTGATAATGAAGAATTCTGTGATTGGAACTTGGACATGTTTTGTGGGCATGTACTCATTCGATGCCAGTGATCCGAGAACTTAATATTTGTACTTTATTGTTTACCAAATAATGTAGAGATAATTAGATTGTTTGAACCAAAAAATTTGTCTTTATTGTTCATATAATTTAAAATGACTACTGATTTGAATTTGTTAAATCTTTAAATATTTTCAATATGCCGATCTTTATTAGTTTGTGAAGATGTCAAGTAAGGCTACTGTCATATAATGGGTTTGGCACTTTCGTAAACTTCTAAACATATAACATTGAAGTAGGATCCACTATCATACTTGATCATAAAAGGAAGTTTGCTTGATCAATATCCATACATTCCTTATCAATCAGACGATACATGAACATAATGTTTTTAACCTCTGATTCCTCGAAACACGCTAATCTTGTAAAAAGAAAATCATGGATATAGATATACGACGTTGTCTTTTATGACCAAACCGAACCAAACTTGTACTTTCTATAATATGTCCCTAACCTACCTTGCACCTCCAAAACTCAAACATAAATTATAAAAAGATAATCAGATCTGTTAATATAAATATCGCCTAAAAACGTTATTTATATTTTACGATCTTTGCTAAGTTTTGTTAATGACAAAGTACAAACTTTAGCTTATAAGTAATTCATCACTTTAGTTTTAAGTCTTGTATAAACTAGACTTAACATTTCTTTTTAAACATAAACATAGTTTTTGTTTCTTTAAAAAGAAAGTGTCACATCACATTAATAAAAAGTTTATGTGTTCGACAATCTTTGGTTCTTACACACTTTTGGAAGTATTCCACATTGAGTCAATGCATAAGTTGATGTGACATTGTGTGTGTCATAACTTAGTATTTACTTCCTTAATAAGAAAGTGTCACATCTCATCAATGTGCACTTATAGTAAGTTTGTGTGTTTGACCTTCTTTGTTCTTACACAACCTTGGAAGTATCCTTCATTGAGTCAATGCATGATATATATTGATGTGACCTTGTTTGTCTTGGAGGGATTTACTTTGTGTGCAAGTTTGGACATGTCAGTCCTGGCGGAACCCTGGGGGTACACGGGCGGAACCCTTGTGAGGGTGCCGCCGTTTCCGCCAGAGCTGACATTTGGTTATCTATAAATACCAACCAACTTGCAAGAAATCCCTCATCACTTTAGGCCATATTATTTGCATATCCTCTCATCTAACTCAGTAACATTTGACTTGTGTGATTCTCTTATGTAGCAAGGAGTTCACAAAGTCATTCGAGAAGTTACAAGTATTCAACTCAACGTTGCAAGACTTGTTATCTTTGTTGTGTATAGACTTCGGTAGTTTATACGTTAGTTGTATTATGTGTAAAAGTGATCGGTTTGTATTTTAGGCCTCAAAATACATAGTGTGTAGGGAGTGGTTGTACCCTTGGTAAAGAACTCGACATCTAGCTTAGTGTCGGTAAAATTGTAAGCGACGATGGGAGTGGTTGTACCCGTGTAAAGAACTCGACATCTAGCCTAGTGTCGGTAAAGGAAATTGGGCGACGATAGGTTGGTTCTACCTTGAGTTAGAACTCGGTATCTAGCTTTGTACCGGAAAAAGTGTAAGCGACGATTGTAAAGGTTTCTCCACCGAGAAGGAGTTTGTTGACTAGTGAAAGAAACTCTCGAGTTGGATACTCGGGGCGTGGACGTAGGGCAAGGAAAATAGAGTTCCTTGTAGCCGAACCACGATAAATACTCGTGTCATGGTTTGATCGTTTCTTTCTTTATTCTTGCATGCTACGTATTATCTTTTGGTTTACATCTTTGATAGTATCTTTGCTTATATCGTCAATAGTAATAAAAGTATATCATAGATTATAACTTTGATTATACGAAAGTTTTAAAAGGATAATCAACCTAAAAAGCGGTAAACTATTCAACCCCCCTTCTAGTTTTCCACAATTGGCATCAAGAGCTACGTTACTCAAGTTCTTTAAAATATATTGTATTTTAAAACTTGGATCGATCCATGGATTTTGAAAATCTCAAAGAAGGGCAAAAACCACCGCTATTTGAAAAAGAAAACTTTCTTGAATGGAAAAGCAAATTTGAAAACTATGTGAGATCAATTGATCAAGATCTTTGGCATATTATTTCTATTGATGATTTCAAACCAACGAACACGAGTTTTGAAAATCAAAATGATTTTTCCAAATTTGATAAAAACACTAAAGCTAAGGTAATGATTTACAAAGCTTTAACAAGAGTCGAATATGAGAGAGTGTTAAGTTGTCAAACGGCAAATGATATTTGGAAAAATTTGTCAAATCATCATCAAGAAATATGTCAAGTCAAAGATGATCAATTTGATCTTGCATATGAGTTAGAAGTTCTAGAAAAACTAATAGATAGGCATTTACTAGAAGTGAATACATGTACTACTAGTTTAAATGTTTTCAATGAAGGTACAAGTGAAGATGAGCATGTATGTCAAAGAGAACTTGCTTGTGAAACATGGAATGACACGGATGTAGATGAAGATGAACATCCGACTAGTGATTCTCAACTTGTTGAAACAACAAGTACAAGTAAAGATGAGTACGTGCGTCAAAGAGAACTTGCTTGTGAATCATGGAACGACACGGATGTAGACGATGATGATCATCCGATTAGTGATTCTCAATTCATTGAAACAACAAGCAAGGTACATGTTGAAACCAAACATTTTTGCTTCGACACTTTTCTCTTGGAATTTTCTAAATTAGAAAATGAGTCTAAACTCTTAGGTAACATGAACCTAAAAACTATCTTTAACAATGAGTCTTCAAAATCCCTAGGGAACAATTTTGAAAAGGAAATCTTGTTAGAAGATAAAATGTCTAGACTTGAGAGTAATGTTGAAATTGATCTAGAATGTAAAATATGTCTAGATTATAAACATGAGATTAAAAAGCAAAATGAGAAAGGGAAAATGTTAGCTAAATTTGATGAAAGCTCAAAATCTCTTGAAAGATTGTTAAGAAGTCAAAAGTTGTTTAGAGATAAAACCGGATTAGGATTTAACTCAAGATCATCATCAACAAGTGAAACAAAGAAAGTAAACTTTGTTAAACCTAGAAAAGAGATTTAGAGTTAGCTTAACCTTTAAATAGAAACTCATGACAAAAGGATTAAGAATATCATATTCTATGATTGTGTATGATTATCTAACCCTCTTGGATACATGAGAAATTGAGCTTCCAAGTGTATCGTCAAACCAAGATCTTACGCCTTGAGCTTATCATCTTGATAGCATCTCTACGCAAATTAAAAGGTACACATTGCTTCAACTTGCCTTTTGATTGTCTCTTGCTTCTTGCATTATGTGTTATAGTATGTGCTATTTGGTAGTGTGTATCCCTATGTGTTTATGTGCTATTAGGATTTACTAAGATTAGTTTCTCTACGTAGAGGAATTACATCTTTAGTACTAGTAGGAGATATAAGGTGGATTCGGTTCCTTAACCGTCAAGAGAGTAACATGAGAAACTCTTGAGTAAGTCTCACTTAACTCTTGCTCACAAGTGAGCTAACTGAGAATCTCCTAAAGTGATAACACGTCTTGCACTCTTGTGATGCTTGCTAAACAACATCCTTAAACTCCACACTTTGAGTCTTCAACATCCTAGATTTACACATTAAAAGTGACACTTAGTCACATGATGTTGTATCTCGTGGACTTTTTCATAAACCAATAAAGTTCACAATGTTGTTTGAAAGAAAACCTAAAAGAGTCGAGGAGTCGTTGAATAGAACATTTAACGAAAGACCACCTCCTTCTAAGATATCATCTTCGGTAGATGATGACTTAGTCGAAAGTCTAACAAAGGTAAGACAAGTAAGTTAAGTAAAATGACAAGGAAGATGAACTATTAAAAGAAAGAAACATAGATGTTTAAAATCCTTAAGTCATAAATTAACGAGTGACACAACATTTAGGTTAAAGGTCACAATGTAAGCAATGTCGTCTTACCTCGAGTCAAACATGGAATCAAGTAAAATTGACCTTGGTCATATGTCTTGAGTCATGAGTCTTTGATTAAATCAATCAAATGTGATAAAAAAAAGCTTTTGGACATTAGAGTAAAACTACAAGTTTTAACAAATTAGAACTTTCAAAAATAGATTGTGTGAATGTAGTGTCAACAATTGAAAGAATCTTTGATAACAAAAGCAAGTTCCAAAAGCAAGAAATTATCACTCAAAGACATTCCTAGTTACTCTCTTGTTCTCAATAGTTAAGTAGTCGATGACTTGTCAAGAATGAGGTTAATAAATCCGTAGGTAAAACCAAACATAAAGAAATGTTCGGAAGACTACTTGTTTCCATAACAATTAGATTGGACATTATGTTTGGTGCTTATCTATGTACACGTTTTAGAAAAGAATCTAAAAATCCAATTTGGAAGAGAGTGTTTGAATACGTCAAAAGAAACTACACAAAGAATTATGGTATCCCAAAAGAACGGGAATAGAAACCATAAGTGTACACCGAGTCGAATTATGAAGGTAATTAAGATAAGAGAAAGAGCACAAGTTGTACTTGCACTTTTATTCTTTATTACCAAATGATTCTCAAAGGAGCTTAAAGCCTTCAAAACGACATTGGAAGAAGAAGCATGTCAACAAACTCCTTGAAGATCAAGCAAACTCACGTCAATGACGGAACCCCTCGTTTCAACAAAGGAAGCGTTAACGTCAGCGTCAATCCAATCCATTATGCCCTTGGAATGACATAATGAGATTCTTTGTCTTAGAATTGGTAAAAATGTTCATTGAGGAACATCTCAACCAATATTGTTCATTCCGATAACCACATTGGTAGACACCCATTCAAAACCCCGTGAATTAGGATTCTTCAACCTTCCTAGACCTAGTTTAGGACTTGTGAAACCTAAAACCTTAGGATTGAACACTAGAGTTTTGATCACGTTAATCACAAAAAAATTCCTTTGTTTTGCTGCTGAACTGGCGGAACCCTCAGCCCATACGGGCGGAACCAAATATTTGGTTCCGCCGTATCCGCCGAACCTGCAGTTTATCTTTTTCTTATATTCAAAACCAAACACTCTCTAAACTCATTCATACACTTCTCAAACAGCAAAAACCTCCCAAAAACACACAACCCCACGAATTTTAGGGCTCTCATTCCAAACTCTTCAAATCAAATCAACTTGGTAAGTGTTCTAATCATAA